>JAHIAM010014619.1:0-13349 GCA_021605205.1 Aegilops longissima | reverse complement strand
ACATATTGATATGTATGATGATAAAGTGTAACTAAGCACAAGGTGCTTGAACTTGTTAGAATCGATGCAAGCTAGAAACCATATGAAAGATGAAACCAATATCACTCGCTAAATTAAAAGGGTGCCCTAACAAATGTATTTGACCAAATTAGAAGCAATACATGGCAAGTAAGTGCATCTAGTGCCCCTTAGTGATTTTGGTGTATTGAAGACTTATAGGTTAAGGAACTAATGTGTTTGTGAGTGTACACAGTGTCTATAAGTCTATGAGGAGTTTGATATTTACAGAGAAAGTCGAATTCTCTAAAATGAAGTTCTTCGATCAAGACTTTGATATTCAAGACTTTCTAAAGACTTTGAAAGTGAAGAAATTGGTGTGACCTTGAAGACTTGGTATTCATTTGAGGAACATGAAGCGTGAAGACTTTTGTTTTCGTAGTTTCATTTTCTTTCTTGAGTCATAGGAAACACCGATCGTTAAAGGGGGTCGAGGAAATACTAAGGAAAAATTTCCATGTGATGCTCAACTCAAAATCCTACACCTACCAATCCTTCGAGTGAAGCCTTTGAAATCTCATACAGCTTCACTAATTTCTTCAAAGGATGAGACGAAGTTCTTCCGTCACGAGGAATTTGTTCTGACCGAGGAGTTAGGAATTCGCCAAAGGCGGATTGCCTACACAAAGGAGGAACATGATAGCCCCGAGGAATTTGATATTCAAATTTCCGATCTGCTGTCAAGTGTGCGCGCCACCTGTCCCAAAATATCTTATCCACCTAACGGTCATATCATTGAAGGGCATTTATGTCTTATCATGTCGGGCTGCTCCCTAGGCTATAAATAGCCGCCTCACAACCACTAGCTGGTTGGCTGCCCGAGAGAACTTGACACTTGTCATTTGAGAGCAACCCATCCTCCGAGGACTTTGAGCGAAAATCATCAAGTGAGGAAAACCCAAAACCAAACCCCTATAAACCCAAAGTGATTGAGCATCATCAAGAAATTGATCCTCGCGTGGATCCGACGCTTGTTACCTTTGAAGACTGTGCTTCTTCCAGACGGTTAGGCGCCATGGTCTAGAGCATCCAAGAGGAATTGTGGATCGCCGAGTGACCAAGTCTGTGAAGGTTTGGAAGTCGCTCAAGACTTACCACGAGTGATTGGACGAGGTCTGTGTGACCTTAGTTCAAGGAGAATACGGTGAGGACTTGGTGTCCTGAGCTGCGTGCTCAGCGATCGGGTGTCCGGACTGTGTCCTCGAGTTTAAATACTCACCGCCCAACCAGACGCATAACCGAGACAAAGCAGCTGAACTGGTCTACCAAATCATTGTCTTCACCAACCTAATCGGTTCTATTTCCTCAACCCTTTCATTTCCTCATTATCGTGTTGAGTGTTTGTTCATATCTGTGTTTGAAGACTTTGATCAAGACTTTCTCAATTTCCTCGCTCAATTTCTTCACCGCTTGTCTTCATCTTGTGTTATCCTGTGATTACGCTTTTCAGACTCTATGCTAGTCTTCATTTCATCATGATGACCATGCGTATTCTGTTATGCTTACTCGAGTACTTATTCCGCTGCAAGTAGTTCTTCGCTAAGGAATTTCCTCACCGCAAATTCCTCAAAGAAGAATTCATAAAATCGCCTATTCACCCCCTCTAGTCGATATAACGACTTTCAATTGGTATCGAGCAAGGTACTCCTTGTTCTCGGTGATTTTGGTTTAACCACCGGAGTTTTAGTTATGTCGACCGCAGTATGAAGAAAGTGACATGCCCTATCTTTGACGGTCACGATTATCCCAAGTGGAAGGCCATGATGAGGAAGCGCCATGGCAATGGACAGCGAGCTGTGGACCGCCACCAAATTGGTCTTACTGATCTATGCAAGACGGCGAACACAGATGATATTCGCAAGTACACTCGACTTGACATCATGGCGGCGGATATCATCTGCTCCTCGCCTATCTAGAGATGAATTCAAGCGCATTATGCATCTTTGCAATGCGGTTTATCTGGGACCGAATCTCCGACGCTTATGAAGGTCATCGAACCCGCTATGATCCCTGGTTTGAGGACTTCAAGGAATCTCTCAAAACGATGACTTTCGAGCCGTAATCATCATCTTCAAAGATCATGTCTCATGGCAAAGGGTGACGAGGTAACCGAATGTTCCTCATCTGAATTTAGTGACTCGTGAATGGATCTGATGATGATATTGAACCTAGCTATACCAAACTTGTTTGCATTGCCACCAAACAACAACATGCCTTGAAAAGGTTCAAAACATGCTAGGTAAAAGTGATGATATGTTAGGTGAAGAAATGGATCGACTAAAGCCCTCGATCGAAAATCTTCAGAGACTTCACCTAGGTTTGACAACCTTCAAGGTCATCATAACACTCTCTTATCTCGATCATGAGAAACTTTCTTATGAATTTCTTCAAAGAAAGCAAGATCTTGAGAAGCTAAGAGTGAGTTATGAAGATCTTCGTAAGGAGCGCGATTCATTACTTGCTCAACAAATCAGCACTTCTCGTGAAGAATTTGTTCCTCCATGCTTAAAGTGCATTGAACGTGAATCGCTAATTCTTCACCGAATGTTCAAATGCTTCAACTGTTATAAATTCTTCACTTGCCTCGCTATCACTAATTCCTCATCCGAGGACATTGCTAGTATCACCGACGATGCAGGGTGAAGGAATTGTACATGACAGCATGTACAAAAGCCTCAAAGGGCATCGACTTTTGTGATGTGCTTAAAAGCAGATCCTCAACAGAACCCTAGGAAAGAGGGTATTGCCTTTGAGAGGAAACTCAATGCCGATGGAACATATTGAAGCCCGAGCAAGATCCCAAAACCTCATGGGTTGCTACAAAGGGACCTCCATTTGATCCATCTAACTTATCTGGCTTTACATGTGAATCTCCTCATTCTTCTGATGAGTCATTTGACTCCAACTATAAACTGTTCAAAAATCAGAATGGTGAAGTATTTGCTAGATATGTTGGCACTAATCGCAGGAACGGTTCCCTATGAAGAAAATCTGGTTCCCAAGAAGTGCCTTGAAAGTCTTCAGTGAATGTCCTCATGACACCACCGTGAAGAATAGGAACCCCAGATCAAATTCTTCATATGGACCAAATTCTTCATATGGATCCAAGTCCTCATACGGACCAAATTCTCACGTGGATCAAATTCTCAAAAGGATCAAAGTCCTCATATGATTATCATCGTGCTAACAACTCTGCTTTCGCAGGTAGAGCTAAGGGCTATGAATATGTGCATTATTCTTCAAACCAATATGTTCATAAGTCCTCAAGAATTTCTCTCGCTTATTCATATGCTTACCCTAACCCTCTTATGTGAAACGAAATGGTTTGGCTTCTATGCCACCATTCTCGTATGGTGCTCGCAGAGTGATGAACTCTTTGCCACCCCTTCGATGTGGGTGGTGAAGAAAAGAACTAATCTCTTCTCAGGGTCAGTCTCCGCACGCGCCTTAACGCCCAAGAATTTGTCGGGACCTCGACAAAATTGCTCGAAGGACGCAGTTAATCATGATGAAATGAACTTTCATTTCACACGCCCTCATACCGCTTATCTATTAATACCGATCGATGAAATTCATCTCGATGAACTTGATATCATATTCTTCACCGATGAAGTATATGAGATCGTAAGTTGTACTAATTCATCCGCAGGATGATCAACCCAAAGCCACCGAGTGGGTTCTCGATAGTGGATGTACAAATCACATGACCGGTGACAAGAATCTATTGATGGATGCTCCCTATCACCGCCACATCTCAAGCATATCATCTTTGCCGACAAAGGCAAAAGTCGTATTGGGTCTTGGTAAGGTTATGATCTCTAAGGACATACACATGGACAAAGTCATGCTTGTTGAGTCCTTAGGATACAACCTCATGTCAGCCTCAATGCTTTGTGATCTTGATATGGTTGTTATCTTTGGCAAGTATCGCTGTGTTGTGATTATGGAAGTCGACAATTCCAAAGTCTTCAAGGCTTTAGGAGAGGAGACTTGTATATTGTTGATTTCTCTACAGACCACAACCAGCCGTGTGTCTACTTGCAAAAGCTTCGTATATTGGCTATGGCATCGACGACTTGGTCACGCAGCATGAGGAATTTGCACACGCTTGCAAAGAAGAAGCATGTCATTGGCATTGAAAATGTCAAATTCCTCAAGGATCACTTATGCGGAGCCTATGAAGCTGGAAAATGACCAAGGCCAAGCATCCAAATAAGACTATCATGACCACTACTCATCCCTTCGAATTGCTTCACATGGACCTCTTTGGTCCCAATCATTACTCAAATTGTCGTTAATGATGCATCTCTATATGGCTTTGTTATTGTTGATGATTACTCTCACACATGGGTACACATTGTTACTTACAAAAATCAAGTGCAGAAGTCTTCAAACGATTTTCCTCGAGGGCTTCAACTAACTTTTGTGTGAAGATCAAACACATCAGAGTGACAATGGAACTGAGTTCAAGAATTCGGTCTTGATGCCTATCTTGATGAACTTGGTATTACTCATGAGTTATCTGCCCTTATACTCCTCAAAGAAATGGCGCCGTGGAGCGCAAGAATGTAACTCTTGTTGAGATGGCTCGCACTATGCTTGATGAATACAAAACGCCTAGTCGCTTTTGGATTGATGCAATTGATACCGCGTGCCACATCATCAACAGAGTATATCTTCACAAATTCTTCAAGAAGACTGCCTATGAACTCCTCACTGACAAGAAACCCAATGTAAGTTATTTCAAAGTCTTCGGTGCTAAATGCTGGATTAGAGATCCTCATCACAATTCTAAATTTGCACCTAAAGCACATGAAGGTTTTATGCTTGGTTACGAAAGGACTCGACACCTACAGTAGTCTTCAACATCGCTTTCACAAGATTGTTGACATCAGAGATGTGCGGTTCGATGAAACTAATGGCTCGCAAAGAGAGCACCTACCTTCGTGTTAGATGAACCAGCACCGAGGATTCTATCAAGTTCAAGGCAACCGAGGATGTCATTCCCATCAAGAATCTGCTCAAGAATTCATTCCTCAGACGCCAAGAACGCCGAAATGATGCACCAAGATAATGTCAAGACAATGGTGCCGAGGAAAATGATCAAATTCTCGACGACAACCAGCTCATCCTCGCTGCAAAAGAAGTGCAAGTGGAGAAGATCATCGATGACATTGAAGCGCCAGTCCTCTCACACGCCAAAAGCTTCACATTTATCTAACTTTTGTGGGCACTATGCTTTTGTCTCTATCACAGAGCCCACTAAGGTAGATGAAGCATTTCGAGCCGGAGGGATTCAGCTATGCAAGAAGAATTACATCAGCTCGAGCTCAACAATGTCTGGAACTGGTCAAACGCCCAGATCCTCGCAAGCATAATATCATTGGCACAAAGTGGATCTACCGCAACAAGCAAGATGAAAATGGTCTTGTGGTGAGGAATAAGGCACGACTAGTAGCTCAAGGCTACACAAAGTTGAAGGAATTGATTTCGATGAAACTTTTGCACCTGCTGCTAGACTTGAGGCTATTCAGATATTACTTGCTTATGCTAACCATCACAATATCACTTTATATCAAATGGATGTGAAAAGTGCATTCCTCAATGGTAAGCTTGAGGAAGAAGTATATGTTGCTCAACCCCTGTGTTTTGAAGATCCAAAGAATCCTCGACAAAGTCTTCAGACTTAATAAGGCCCTCTATGGTCTCAAACAAGCCCCTCAAGCGTGGTATGATACATTGAAGGAATTCTTCGTGAAGAATGGCTTCACACCCGTTCACTCGACCCTACTCTCTTTACTAAATCTTATGATGGTGAACTGTTTGTGTGCCAAATATATGTTGATGATATTATCTTTGGTCAGATCGACCAACGTTATAGTGATGAATTTGCCTATATGATGAGTGAAGAATATCAAATGTCTATGATGGAGAGTTGAAATTCTTCTTAGGTCTTCAAATTCACAACAACACAATGGCATATTCATATCTCAGAGAAATACCTCAAAGATGTCCTCAAGAAATTCGCATGCAAGATTGCAAAGGCGCTAAAATTCCTATGCCCACAAATGGCCATCTATGCAATCGATGAAAATGGTATTGACTTCGATCACAAGGTATACCGCCCATGATTGGTTCTTTATTGTACTTATGTGCATCTAGGCCAGATATAATGCTTAGTGTTTGCATGTGTGCCCGATTTCAAGCTACACCAAGGAATCACACCATAAGGTCAGTGAAGCATATTCTTCGATATCTAGCTCACACACCAACACTAGGATTATGGTACCCCAAGGGCTCTACTTTTGATCTCATTGATATTCTGACTCGACTATGCTGGTGATCGTGGACCGCAAGTCAACTTCTGCACTTGTCATTTCTGACGATCTTTGGTCCGTTGGTCCTCAAGAAACAGAATCGTATCACCGCTTCATCATGGAAGCTGAATACATTGCTGCTGGCTCGTGTTGTGCTCAATTGCTGTGGATGAAGCAAACTCTCAAGGACTACGGCATCAACGTGAAGAATGTGCCTCTCATCGTGACAATGAGAGTGCCATCAAGATTGCTCACAACCCAGCTTCAGACTCAAGACAAAGCACATTCAAATTCGCCATCATTTTCTTCGTGATCATGTGTTGAAGGGCTTACATCTCCATCGAGCACGTGAAGATCAAGAACAGCTAGCTGATATCTTCACTAAGCCCTTGGATGAGAAGAGATTTAGCAAGTTGCGTGTGAGCTAAATATCTTAGAATCTTCGAATGTTCTTTGAAAAGGACACACATCCCGACACTTATGCAAAATTGATGACTTAGATGTGCAACACATGAAGAAACGCTTTTCTTCAATCAATGAAGAATAACACTCTAAGTGTGAAGAAATTAATGAAGAATTTGATTCTCGTAACCCTACGACAATTGTACGCTGTGTCTGAAATCATCATTCTTATACGGTGGGTCACGCCACCACCAAAGTTGAAAATCTTCAATTTGAGTTTTTCCTCGCTTTTGAAATTCTTCGCTTTTTCAAATTCTTCAACTTTGCAAAATCTTCACTGCTTCCGCTGCCTTTCTTCATTGGCTATATATATATATATATATTTATGTCCTCTACAAGATTCACTTATGGCTATTTCTTCAAGTTGCTTTTTCGCTAAGTGAATGTGATCGACCTTCCCTCTATGCTATACTCAACCCAATCTATTCACAAATTCTTCATGTGCATTCTATTTGAAACTCGCTCAAAATCTTCACCGTGTCCTTGTCACCAAGAAATTGCGAATGGAACTTTAAAACTGATCTTATCCAAATTTTCGGTTTTGTCATTAAACCGCTCCGCATCCCACGATGCATTATTTTACTCACCCACGATCGACACGATCTCCACTACACAAGACGTGGGTGACACATGTCGTGAGAAGGAGAATGGTCAGGCACGCTCGTCCTAAATCTTCGGCGAACAGTTTTTCACCGCCTCTATAAATACCCCTCTCCATCCTCACTTTTTACTCCGCCGACCTCTCTCTCCCGCCGAGCTCCTCAAACCCTAGCGCCGCCGCTACTCCATCGTCAGCCGTGAGGAAGAGCTTCATCGCTCGACTTCGCCGCCGACGATTTCACGCCGATCATGGAAATCCTCACTCCGCCGCCAGAGCTGTCTTCCTCCGCCAAGTTAGGGCGTGAAGATCCGAATGATTTAGCTTCACATCTACAACACCCAGTTCGTGTTCTTCATTTAGGTAATTAAAAGTTACTTTTACTACCCTCGTTGATCCAAATCTTACACTACAAAATCTTCAAAGGTGTTTATTCTTCAAATCCTCACACACAAACACCTCACAAGTTATATGCTCTTGATTCGCTTTCTAAGCAATCATTTTCTTCAAGATTCCTCAATTGTGTGGATCCTCGATCCGCATAACTCGAACCTAAGACAAAGAACGCTTAGTGAAATTCTTCAAGGCTCATCCGTCAAAATCCTCAAAACTTGTTCTTTTGAAAACCTTCCGAGAACGATATGACCTCTCCAAATTCCTCGCAACTATACTCTGCTCACAGTACTCATGTCCGCCGCTGAATCACTAGGTTCTCATCAACTTAACTCATTTGCAGCGCCTCAAGAAAAGTTGCATACTTCTTCAGAGAACTCAATTGTTCAAATTCTCAATCAAGAATATGGCGACGGTAAGAAGCCACGTAAAGGAGGAAAGAAACCTGAGGTTATGACTGCTTTTGAGATCCCCGAGGAAATTTATGCTGACTATTGCACACCGATGAAGCAAAATTTGGCAAAGAAAACAAAATCAGCGCAAGGTGCGATTCATAAGATTGAACGGAGATGGGCAAGGGAATGGAGGAATACAGATATGTGACTCCAAAGTACATGAAGAAATTCGCCTCAATCCTCCATGCCCAAGAGCTCCATTGGCACCGCCAAGTAGCTGATCCCACAAGCATCAAACGTGGTGAGGACTTTCCTCAAGAATGGGCTAAGCGCCAAGCTAAATTGGCAAGACAAGCCAAGGAGGCAAGAAGAAATTCAATGAGGATTCTGCCATCGCTATCGCATCGAGGCCTCGGTCAAACCGAGGAAATCCATGCCAAAGAAGCCTGCTCATAAGCCAAGTGCTTCACCATCACTCACGGCCAAGTTCTCAACAGCGCCTCAAGGCAAATTCTCACATCGCTACAGCTCCACCAAAGTCCTCAACAGCTCCTTCAAAGTCCTCGCCTCGTGCATCCGCTACATGTCAAAGGACTGCTGGTTTCTCGATTGCCTCGAGTTTCAAAGAAGTTCTCAAAGAAGACCAATTTCATCATCCGCCCGACTCACCAAGACCAAAGCAACAAATGGACGAGGTCCTCGCCAAGTCCAAAGAAGAAACATGTTGCATTCCATGTGCCTTCGATGATGAAGCTTCGATGATGAACTTATGGAAATCATCGAGATCGCCAAGAAAGGGCCATAGAGCCAAAGGCACATTTGTGCCATCGCTGTTGGATCCGAGGAAAATCCTCGATTATATTGATCTCGCACAAGGATCCAAATACCCCTATGCCTGATTTTCATCCGACCGGACAAAGTCATATGTTGACCCATTTCATCGCCAAGAGAAATGGAAGTTTGAAAAGGCAAGAGAGATCAAGAAGGCTCAATACGTAAAGGAGAAGTTCCTCAAGAAAACGTTGTCAAAATGACACCGAGGAACTTCTCAAGGTCCAGATGAAATTCAAGACCTCAAAGAAAACTTCGATTCTTATTATGCTGATTGGCAAGGAGCCAAGGTCGATTCACAACCTGACGAAGAAATTCACCAATGTTGCTGCCCCAACGCAACATGAAATTCCTCAGTCAAGCCTCACCAGCCGATCAAGAACATGCCAAGACCACCGATGAAGTTCAGCGGCTGATGAAAATGCTAGTTCCGTGGCTGATGATCCCATTCCACCACCGAAGAAATTGCCGTGGCATCCACTAGTGGTGCGCTCAAGAAATCGAAGAAGTCAGGCAATCGCATCGCCATACCAAGAAATTCAACCAGATTCCTCACCTCCTCCGCCAACACTAACTCCAATTCTTCCATCCGCCTCGATGTGAAGAAACCAAGGCTGCGTAACGAGCTGCAATGAAGAAAAGGAAGGCATCACAGGTCAAATTCTTCGCCGCAAGAAAATGAAGCCAATGACCAGCTCATTCGAAAATCCAATTGATGCTGTTCCGATTTCTCCATGCCATCAAAGGACCTTGTTCCTTTTGAGAAGACTATGAGATCCCAATCGGATCTCGATGAAGAACATCATTCTCGCTTCTTCACGAGCAGATTGATGAAGAAATTGAAGTGGACGCAATCCTTCAACCCCAGCCATTTCTCACCTATGCCTCAGCCACACACCAAGAGGCTGGTGTTGAGGAAATTGAAGATGAAGATGTGGATATTGGGTGCACCACACCAGTGATGAATGATGACTTTGGGAAAGTCTCAGATCCCAATACTCCTCTCTTCACCCCGCCCCAACAGATTCCTCACCCCTCGCACCAACAGTCCAAATGGACTCAAGAAACTCAACCCACTTGCTCAGGCATGAAGAAATTCCAGCCACTAGTGCCGATGAACTCCGCACGCCGATCCTCGATCGCACTGTTGAGGAACAAGAAATTCCTCACCAAGAACCTGAGCTCATGATTCCCGAGGTGGTGATGCAACTCACCGACACCCTCTCGCTTAAGCAAAAGAATCCGCTCAAGCAAACAAAAGTTCAAGGCTGAAGATTTCTTTGCCGAGCACGATTCTTCACTAACTATAATCCATATGATTCTCGCCAGATAAGGAAGAGGCGCTTCGACTGCCACCAAGCCAACTTCTATTCCTCGGTTTTCAACAAAGACAAAGTCTTCGATCATGCTCATATTCCTCATGTGGACATGGAGTCTCGCCAGCTTTGAGCCAGCCCTCGTGTTCTTCACGACGCAGACTTCAATTTCTGCACCGATATCTCGTGGATCGAATGAAGAACTCATTCTTCAATTCTATGCAACGCTGCACATCACCGAGACGCCAAGACGTGAACTCATGGGTATTAGACCGATGTCCGAAATACTACTACAAGGCACCAAAGAATCGAATTGCTTCGTGCTCTACCACTCAGCCCTCCACTTGATGGTGCTCGTTGTATCTACAACGAACCGTAACTTTCAAATCACTATATGCAAGTGCCGATGAAGCCTTTGAAGCCAAGGCAGGCCCTAAGAACCAAATTCTCGTCAAGGAATTATTGTATGTGCCTCGACTGTCTATCGGATTCTCGACGAAGACAATGAGTCCTATCAAAGGCCACGACTCAAATGATGAAGAAGTCGCTGGCATCATGAAGAATATGCTTTTCAACATCATCCATGGCTTCCTCGCCAACTTCCATGATTTCTTCATGAGGACTCGCAAACATTGCTATGTCACCATTTGAGCTGAAGCCTTATGCGCCTTTGGATAATGAGATTCATCAGACAAGGTCTTCACTCAATTACAAGGCTGATACTCAACCACTCAGCTACTTGCCCTCGATTGAAGTCCTCAAACGGACATTTACCTCACCGATGACAAGGGCAAGGCTATCGCAGATCGATGAAGGCATTCGCCCATTGATGGACAGCCAAAGCAGATCCTACTCCACCAATGATGACTCGCCACACATGACTCGCCACAAATACCTCACCAAGCAAAGTCCTCAAGCTATCGCACCTGTGGTGATGACTCGATCGTGAGTTACCCTCGCCTTCATCAAGGTTGATCGCAATCATAAATGGGTCAAGCGCCGCTTGGTTCAATTCTTCACAACATGACCTCAACACACAATGCAAAGAAGAAAACCACTACTACCTCCATGAAACCTTCAAACGCACTGGCTGTTCTTTCACATGTCTACAAGTGCGGAAGAACTGACGCCAATGGGACTCAAGGAAGAATTTGACTGGTCCGCACCTCCTCCAAGAAATACAAGAAGGTCAAAGTTCCTTCCTTGGTGGCTAGCTCCTATTCTTCATCGCGACATCGATGAAAATGAAGACTTGGACGACACCGCTGCAGGTCCTACTACAACAACCGACCCTAACAACGCCAAGGCGCCCTTCTTCAACTTGAAATTCTTCAGAGCGTTAGTCCTCGCCGATCCTTTTGGTCATTCGATGACAAAGGGGAGAAATTTGAGTTAGTCTTCAAGCCGGTCTATTTTATTGCCCATATACAACAATTTATTTTTGTTAAGTTACAACTCGCTCTTCCAAACTTTTATTGATCGAGTTGTAATCTTAAACCCGATGGTGCTTTGATACTTTTGATGCACTATATGCTCGATTCTCTTGAGCTTCTTGAGCTCTCGATACTTTTGATGCGTTATTTTGCATGCTTGTTCCTCATTAATGTTATCGCACGCATGCTGAATTACATCAAGCACCATATTTCATCATGCATTTCAAATTCTTCATATTATATGTCAAATGCGTATGAATTACAAGATATAGGGGAGATCTCCATGATTCAACTCTTCAAATGTGCATTGCCTCAAAAGCAAATTCTCACTATGCACATCTTCGTGGGGAGTTCTTCTATATCTTGCAATCAAATTCCTCATTATCAGATTTACACTTCATATGTTTATCCTCGTTGAAAACTTAACCTATATTGTCATCAATCACCAAAAGGGGAGATTGTAAGTGCATCTAGTGCCCCTTAGTGATTTTGGTGTATTGAAGACTTATAGGTTAAGGAACTAATGCGCTTGTGAGTGTACACAGGTCTATAAGTCTATGAGGAGTTTGATATTTACAGAGAAAGTCGAATTCTTAAAAATGAAGTTCTTCGATCAAGACTTTGATATTCAAGACTTTCTCAAGACTTTGAAAGTGAAGAAATTGGTGTGACCTTGAAGACTTGGTATTCATTTGAGGAACATGAAGCGTGAAGACTTTTGTTTTCGTAGTTTCATTTTCTTTCTTGAGTCATAGGAAACACCGCATCGTTAAAGGGGTCGAGGAAATACTAAGGAAAATTTCCATGTGATGCTCAACTCAAAATCCTACACCTACCAATCCTTCGAGTGAAGCCTTTGAAATCTCATACAGCTTCACCAATTTCTTCAAAGGATGTAGACGAAGTTCTTCTAGTCACGAGGAATTTGTTCGACCGAGGAGTTAGGAATTCGCCAAAGGCGGATTGCCTACACAAAGGAGGAACATGATAGCCCCGAGGAATTTGAGATTCAAATTTCCGATCATGTTGTGTTGCGCGCCACCTGTCCCAAAATATCTTATCCACCTAACGGTCATATCATTGAAGGGCATTTATGTCTTATCATGTCGGGCTGCTCCCTAGGCTATAAATAGCCGCCTCTACAACCACTAGCTGGTTGGCTGCCCGAGAGAACTTGACACTTGTCATTTGAGAGCAACCCATCCTCCGAGGACTTTGAGCGAAAATCATCGAGTGAGGAAAACCCAAAACCAAACCCCATAAACCCAAAGTGATTGAGCATCATCAAGAAATTGATCCTGCGTGATCCGACGCTTGTTACCTTTGAAGACTGTGCTTCTTCCAGACGGTTAGGCGCCATGGTCTAGAGCATCCAAGAGGAATTGTGGATCGCCGAGTGACCAAGTCTGTGAAGGTTTGGAAGTCGCTCAAGACTTACCACGAGTGATTGGACGAGGTCTATGTGACCTTAGTTCAAGGAGAATACGGTGAGGACTTGGTGTCCCGAGCTGCGTGCTCAGCGATCGGGTGTCCGGACTATGTGTCCT
>JAHIAM010014617.1:0-21008 GCA_021605205.1 Aegilops longissima | reverse complement strand
TCGCCACCCGCCCACCACAGAACCCGCCAGAGCCCACCTCGGAGCCGCCCACCTCCGGAGGTATAAGTCATTGCTGCCAGTGCTCGGTTTTATTTTAAAACCGTTCGGTTTTTAGAAAACCCTAGGTTTGTTTTTTAGGATAGATCGGTTTTATTTTTTCTGGTTTAGTTTATTTAGCTGACGCTTATCCGACGTTTCGCTTTTAACGAACGGTGTTCACTGCTAGCCGCAGACAGCTTAATGTTCGCTCGTTAGCCTGCTCGTTAGTTTTTCTATTTCTGATTTTTCACGATTATTTTCGATCGTGATTTCGATCCGATTTTCGCTTCAGCTTTATCTTTTCGCCGCTTATCGGAATCAGCATTCAAGCGCCTAGATCTTCGCCTCAAACCCTCTTCTGCTTTAATCAACTTGAACAAGATTTTGGTACTGTAAAATTTGACTTTAGTTCAGATTAGTAAACGGATCTTGTTTCTTTCACGCTTGAGTTTCAGCGCTGCTTGATTTGATTCTTTTCGCAAACCGGAGTTCTTAAGTTGAACTTTCCGGTCAATTCTTCTTATTTGAGTTTTGCCCGCATCTTTGCTTGAATGCTTATGTATGCTATTGTTTGTTTGTGATAGAATTCTGCAGCGGTTAGCATACTACGAGTCCCTAGGTTTTATGGATCGTCAAAGGCAAGTAACCCATTGATCATACTCTTTCATACCCAGCTTTTATGCATTAGTTCCAATCCTAAAACATTGCATGACTAGGATGTGATTAACTTGTGGGTATTGGGAAGTAGTTGATGAGGTAGAACCTATTGCCCTGTTATATTCAAACCCTTGGGAGTTACTTCTACGTAGTGCTTATATTGCTATTGAGGGAGTTCCGGACTAGGGGGTGTCCTGATAGTCGAACTATCATCATCGGCCGGACCGCAAGACTATGAAGATACAAGATTGAAGACTTCGCCCGTGTCCGTATGGGACTTTCCTTGGCGGAAGGCAAGCTTATGATACGGATATGTAGATCTCCTACCATTGTAACCACTTGTAACCCTAACCCTATCCTGTCTATATAAACCGGAGGGTTTTAGTCCAGAGGACTAAGAACAATCATACCATAGGCTAGCTTCTAGGGTTTAGCCTATTTGATCTCGTAGATCCACTCTGTAACACACATCATCAATATTAATCAAGCAGACGTAGGGTTTTACCTCCATCAAGAGGGCCCAACCTGGTAAAACATCGTGTCCCTTGTCTCCGTTACCATCCGCCTAGACGCAAGCCGGGACCCCTACCCGAGATCCGCCGGTTTTGACAATCGACATTGGTGCTTTATTGAGAGTTCCTCTGTCGCCACCGATAGGCTCGATGGCTCTTTGATCATCAACAACGACGCGGTCCAGGGTAGACTTTTCCCCGGACAGATCTTCGTGTTCGGGCGGCTTTGCATCGGGGCCATCCTTGGCCATCCGGAGTGCATCAAAGCTACGCCTGCGCCAGTCAGATTTGAAGTTTAAACTATACGGCCGATATCCGCGAGACTTGATCTTCGACGGATTCGGCCGCAGCTGCCGCCAGACCGCTCTCGGGGCATGATCTAGCTCGCAGAGCTCAACAAAGGCCTCGAGGCCGCATCGTAATCCGCCCACCTTAATCCGGAGCCGGATTCCCGATCGAGGACGAGTGGTTGGATACCGCCGGGGCTTTAATCTCTACGGCGATCGAGCCGAACTCTATCACGTCCTTTGAAGACCTTGACTCTGTGGTGCCGGACTCTCTCCGGACCAACCTCGCGCTCTTGCCAATCGAATCCGATTGGGCGCCTTATGGAGTTCACGGTCATGACATCTTTCAGACTCACCTTTTGGTGACATCTGAGTTCGCCAAAGTACCTCTCTTATCGAGAGCCCCGCCGGACTGTGGTCGTGATAGTTGGGATGCGGACGACTTAAGAAATTCAAAGCCCACCCACCACCCACTTGGTAGCACGTCGATGATCTAACCGACATGTTAGACTACAACTCAAGACATCGACGGTATGGACGACGATGCCGAGATTTATCAAGACCCAGCGCTTAGAGGGCACCGGAAGGCCACCTCGCCATACTGATATATATATGGTGGACATCCCAAAAGATGGGAACGACGATGGAACAACGGAGGATGACCCTCCAAGAAGCAACCAGGCACGACGCCGGCCAGCGCCGCCTAAATCCCGCCACAAAAAAACGGTGATTCCGCACGGAGATAATAACACCCGGACAAGGTCAAGACAATCCACTCCAAGAAGATCCAACAGAGGATGGAGACGCCAGCCTCACAGAGAGCGCGTAAGAAGAGGTAGAGGATTATATGCCTCCTCCCGAGACGGCAAGCCTCGACGATGATGAATTTGTCGTGCCCGAGGATCCCGTCAACAAGAGCTGCTTTAGACGCAGGCTTATGGCCACGGCGTAACAGCCTCAAGAAAAGCAAGAACAGCTTAGAGCTGATCAGATCGCTAGCCGATAGATGGATCAAGTCCTGCGTCAAGAGCATGAGCTCGAACGCCTCCAAAGTTACCCTAAACGCAAGCTGCTCCCCGATTAGAAGAGGAAGCTACGAACCCGCATCACCAGAGACAATACGGCCGACCACCACCCCATGGTCGCGACACGAGGCCTCTAGGCCCTTCACTAGAACCGCACTCTGATCGCTTCAAAAAGCACACGGCTGTGGGAATGCTTCTGACCTGTAGATATATTGAGGACAAGGCAAGACAATCAAGATCGATCTATGGATCGCGGGCGCCCCACGGCACGTGAAGACAACCGCACGGACACAAGAAGTCCGCCGGTCGAAAAGCGCATTAAGCTTTTCGAGTCGCCGTGATATCGCCAAAGCATGAGGCGCCAGACACCCACTCTTCTTCATAGACGAAGTAATGCATCATCAAATCCACGGAAGGGTTTAAACCTCCAATATTGAACCTATGATGGCACAACAGACCTCGGTTTGGATCAAGACTATCTCCTTCACATCCACATGGCCCATGTGACGATCTCCGCCATCAAATACCTCCCCTCAGCTTAAAGGACCAGCCCGCATTGGCTCAACAGCTTGCCGCCAGAGTCAATTGGGAGTTGGAGGACCCGAAGCCGATTCCTCGATAACTCCTGTGGCACTTATGTGCACTCACCGACGATGACCTAAGCCACATAATTCAGCAGCTGACGAATCGCCGATAATTCGGACACGGTTCTAACCAAGAAAACCAAATCGCTGACGTCCGGATGGAGGCCCTCGCGGCCTTCAAGCATAACATCCGCGACGAGTGGCTTGCCCAGACCTAGGACAGAAAAGCCAAATCCATGGCAGCCCTCACATCACTATGACCCGCTTCGCTGGTGAGGACAGCTCGCCAGCACGCAGCAACAACCTCAAAGAAAATTCTGCAGTCCGACTTCAAGGACCAAATGGCAGGCCGTACAGAATAAAAACAAACGCCGCATTAACGGCGTAATATTGAGGATACGGCAATCAATGCCGGATTCAGAGGCTCTAAACCCGTCAGCGGAAAAGCCATTCAAAAGAACTACTCCGGTCCGCCCAATTTGGACCGAATACTGACCACCAGCGATACACGGCACTTCAAAAGTTAGTTAACCACACCAACAGTGACTGTTGGGTATTCAAGCAGCAGGCAAGTTAATTGTCAAAACAATGACAAGGGGCTGTATAGCGATGACGAGGATGAGACCCAACCGACCGAACAATAGAGGATGTAAGGGTTTCTCCACAAAAGCGGACGGTGAACATGATATACGCAACGCACATACCCAAAAGGGAGCGGAAGCGCAGCACTCGTGGATGTCTACGCGATGGAGCCAGCCGTTCCAAGTTCAATCCATGGTCCTCCCGCCTCGATCACTTTGACTCGGGACCACCACCACCAAAGATCCGCCACGGCGGATTCGGCCGACCGTCTTAGACCCAATCGCCGATGGATTTCACCTAACCGTAGTCCCCGATGGACGGCGCAGAAGAGCCCCGAACTCGCTTTACCAGGATACAGCGCAAAATGGGCATAGACCCCTCAAGGATTAAACCTACCAAAACGACCTTTAAAGGCGCCATACTGTGTAGAAGCCAATTGTACAGTGCTCAATTACATCGAAGTGGTCTTCGATCCCCGGATAACTTCCGGGCGAGGAGTTAATCTTCGATATAGTCCTGCCCGCAGCGGCTATCATGCCTTGCTTCGACGCATCGCTGCTTGCAAAGTTCAACGCGGTGCCGCACTACGATACCTCAAGCTCAAGATGCCAGCCCTCGAGGAGTCATCACGGTCAACGGAACACCGAACGCTCTTCCGCACGGAGGAACATACACGCTCTCGCGTATGCAATGCAGCCTCTAAGGTAATTCCGAGTCCGCCGTTAAGCTGCCGGACATACCTAAGCCGCCTTGAGTAACTTACAACAAGACCACCTGGCACGCTCCGAGCACGCGTAGCAGTGCGGCCCCAACCCCAGCCTCCTCGAAACGTCAAAGCAGGTCCTTCACAGCACACCATTACGCCTCAAGATACCATGGGCATGGGAGAGGGGCACCACCACGATAAACCCGCATCATGCTCAACCACACCAGGGGCTCTCAAGTGTGTCGCCTTTTTCTTTTCTTTTTACCTTTTACTTTTTACCCACAGGACTCCGCTTGTCGAAGCCCCGTCCGGCAAAGCAGACTCATGAACTCACGATGCAACAGCTGTGGAAGGATAAAGGCTACAACGAATATACAGGTGGTCTCCATTACGCAGCATTTTATACACCAATCTGCAGCCTACCCTCGAGGGGGACATGTTTAACAGTCCCATACCTTGCTTATCGTGACTATTTGTATCGCTCGCATTCAGAGCAGCACTTATTGAATAAAACAATGCAGCACCTTTTTGCTTATAATTGCATTTCTTTTTCATACATATGTTCATTCACGACATGTTGCATCCGTACACTTTGGTACGGCTAATATACACCAGGGGCTTATGTTTCCCGCATTATGGTATGATGAGTCCAACACTTTCACAAGTGCGGCACCTCAACTTATAGCACTATATGCATCGGCTCAATCATGTCTTGGGTCAATAGTTGGGTTTGCCCGGCTCCCGTGTTTTGGTACCTTACGCCCGCTATATCGCTAAGGTAGCACCGGGAGAACCACCGCGATTCCGCCTCAGCTTGAGCTGGGTTAACGCCTGCTGGAGAAAGCTAAAACTGACCGTCATGATGAGGCGAGAGACCGGTCGCTGTTCGAGAGGTTTTTTGTAGTCCTTAAAGACTTATGCCGCTTAGAGCGAGGAGCCGATACTGTCCGCCAAGGCGTGATAGCGCCCAAATTCGCCTTCCAAGACTAGGGGCTTCACCAAATTTAAAATTATAGAATTCTATGGCTAAGGAGAGTGTTCAAGCATTATAAGTCCGTTGCCTTGTTCGCTGTGTTGAGCGCCTCCCTAGATGGACCCAAAATGGGAACAAGAGCGCCAAGTTTATCCCAACACCCCAAAGACTGTGGCATGGGGTGAAGCCGACGACTTGCCATCTCTCGATTTGATAAACAGCCGCACGTAAGGTAATATTTTAAATTAACAAGCGCTGCTTAGCGATATGAACTAAGTTTTCAGCGCATGTGATAACAAAATGCGAGTCTACTCAAATATTACATCTTTGAGCACTCACCCGCAATAGTGCGGGCGCCTTCAAAGACACTCTTATAATACATCTCGGCGTATGATGCTCCTTGCCCTCCGTGGCGGGTCCGTCACAAGCTTCTCGGCATCCATCTTGCCCCAAAGGCACCTTTATGCTGGCAAGGCCCGACGGCACCTCAATACAAGCGAATGCTTGATAACTTCAACCCACGGCACGCATCCATCACCCGCCGCACCAGGCCAAGTAGCTCCTGTGCATGGCCTCCTAGGCCACACCAACTATGAGGCCCTTCATGGCCTGTTCGCCGCTTTGTGGAGCTCGACCAGCTGCTTCACCTGGTCGCTAGGGGCACTGATGTCCGCCTCAAAGATACCGAGACCGTAAGACCTTCTCCGCCGAGCTCCTCCTCGGCCCAGAGAATGCGGCAGATCGACACGCTGCAAGAGGAAGATCTCATGAACGCCCGAGAGCTCCAATTCGGTAAGCAATGTAATTAACACTCACATGCTTACTTTGCATGAAAATGCCTTACCCGCTGCTATTTTCTTCACCGCCTCAATCTCCTGGAGGGCCTTGTAGGCTTCGCCTTAGCGGCTTTGGCACTCTCAAGAGTCTGCTGTAAGCTCAGACTCTCGAGTCTTCGAGTCACGCCCAAGCTCTCATGTTTTTTCACGAGATCCCGGAGCTCTTGCTGTACCTCCGCCACCCGCGCCTCCTCGCTTCTCTCGGCTGGTACGCCCTGCTGTCAAGAGACATGCTCGGGCCGCTGCCACCGCTTCTCCTTCTGTGGTCGCCACCTCGTTAGTGGCCCCTACAATACCCACGTTATCCTTGTCATTTTCTTGCAACCAAATCCTTTTCTCAGAAGGTACAATTTTCATAAGGTATTACTCACCTTCTTTTTCCTCGAGCTGCTTCTGGCATGGCCGAGCTCGCTTCTGACCGCCGAGGTTTTCCTTCAAAGTATTGACCTCCCAGCAAAAAGGCGGCGAGGTCAGCAAGCACAGTACCGCAATCCCATATTGACATATTTTTATGACTCGCTTATCTTTCTAAAGATCCTCAGTCCGCTTTTCTTTCCTAACACCGAACCGGCATCAGGGCTACCGCCTATGCGGTACCATTTTACATATATTGAAATTTCACTCAAAGCCGTTAGAAGGCTGCAGAAGCTTTGGTCAGCCCGCTTTGGCGAGCTGAATCTTCCTCAATCACCGCACTCATAACAAAGGCGGTGTTCTCGATGGAGGCGCCGCTGAGCGCCCAGAATTATCCGCACCTCCGGTTGGACGGAGGCAGCCGGGCGTCATGGTCTTGCCTTTCACGAAGGGGTCGTCACGGACTCGGAGCCACCGTGGCCTCCGGGCTGAGTCCGGCATAGTCCGGAGGGTGTCCCTGTGACACCTCCGGCCTCCTCCTCCCGGTGGGTCCTTTTCTCGATCCCACTCGGCGTCAGCTGCACGACGGGGTGGAGGCAGCTCGAAGGAATCCATATCCGACGCACCCAAGGACCCGCCGATTTAAAATGGGAAGATCATCCTCGCTGACTCGCAGGTTTGATGCGCATTAGAAAGACATTATGTGGCTTAAAGAAAAAACTCAGTTATTCGGGAGTCCGGATACTTACGATCTTGCCAGGGCTTGGCCCTTGGAGGCCGCCTCGTCGCTGTCACATGGCGTTGGCGGAGCAAGTCCGGGGAAGAGTTTTTCCCTTCTGACTCTTCCGGCCTCCCTTGTTGGGGAGGCTTTCCTTTTTCCCTCCTTCGCTGGGAGAGGTTTCTTCTTCTCCTCCTCGCCTTTGGTGGAGGAGTCGGGCCTCTGATTCATCATCCGACAAGACCTGAAACGGAACTCTTCCGAGTCCCTGTGGCTGCCTTTCTTGGTTTTCTTCTCCCAGACTACGGGTGCCGGAGCCAGCAGCCTGCTAGCAAGGCCCCGCCGGGTCTCTCTGCAATGGGGCCGACAGGTAATCTGCTCGCCTCGCCACCATTCTCGGCCAAAGGTAAAGGGAGTTTAGATCCTCATAGAGCCAAACTATGGAAAACAAGTGGTGAAATCACTTACTCGCTAGCCGGATGCCATGAGCAGGAATCCGCGATCTCAGTAGCGGATGCGGAGCTTCGCGCCTTGAACAAAGACCTTCCGTGACATCTTCAGACGTAGTGTCAAGAGCCCGCTCAGGTCCTGTGCAGCGCCGGATCAAACTCCCACATGTTGAAGCCCTGCCACCGGCACGGAGAATCCGGATGAGCATGACTCGACTACGCGACAAGCTTGAGCTTCTTGTCCACCGCCCTCTGGATACAGCTTGAGTCCCGTCCACCTCCCGAATCCCCAAGTCCGCCACTCTCTTTCCGTGAGGTGAGCCAGTAGGGATGCCAGATCTCAATTGGGGCCATGCCCAATCAGTGGTCACGCTCCGGTGATGTAGAACCACCGGGACACATCCCTTGATGGTTTCAATGAAAGTGCCCTCTCCACCACGTAACGCGGGACATCCTGCCCACCATGGCAGCCTCCAAGACTCCACTTGGCTGTTCTTCACAACCTTCGGCTTGACATCAAGGTCTTGAGCCACAAGTCGGGCGGGCTGGATGCAGAGGAAGGCCTCGCATACATACGATAAACGCCGAGATGTTGAGGATGAAATTCGGGGCCGATCATGGAAATCTAGGGCCGTAGTAGAACATGAGCCTCTGGACAAAGGGATGAAGGGAAGCCCTGTCCGCTGGAGGAAATGGGGAAGAAATACTACCTCCTCATGGGGCCTGGGTTGTAGACCAGCTCTCCTCGCCGTGGAGCCGGCGCGCTGACAAATGCCGGATTAAACATCCGCGCCGCGCAACTTCGGATCTGCCCCTCCGTGACGGAGAGGAGGCCATCCACTTGCTTCCCGCCCGACATAGTTGGAGAAGGTTGAGGTGAGAAGTGCGGACTTGGGCGCTGGAGCTCGAAGTTCATGGAGATGGATAAGCCAAGGAGGAAGAGGGCAGGAGAAAGGGTTGGATCTTTATCCCTTATACGGACAAAGACATGTGTCCCCACCGGCCTGGGTAAAACTCTGCTACCTCCTAAGCGCCACAATCAATGGCGCGTGTGGGTTACCCACGTCTCGTATTGATGGGGAACTCGAATAAGGGGAACACGATCTCGCTCGGCTAAGACGTACAAGGAAACCGCTTCTAAACGCTACCGAGGTGAAACAATAAAAACAATTTGATTAAAGGCTTGGTAGTGGTGATAACGCCACGCCCACGTATCACGCCAGCAGATTGATCTCGTGTAATACTCCTCCGTTCCCAACATTTGTCTTTTCTAGCTATCTCAATGGACTACAACATACGATGTATGTAGACATGTTTTAGAGTGTATATTCGAACTCAGTTTGTCCTGTATGACAGTCATTTATTGAAATTCTAGAAAGACAATTATTTAGGAACTGAGGAGTATTATTCTCTCTACGGTTTGCAAGGTGGGAATTTATTTTACAGCAGTTTACATTATCTTGGTGTTCACAAACTTTCATAAATTATTCGAGGAAGAACCCGCCTTTGCAATGTCGAAGACACGATGCTACCGGACTCGCTGTCATTGAAGTCTGTCTAGTGGCTAACGAGGGAGTTCCGGAGTAGGGGTGTCCAGATAGCTGCTGAACCATCCTCATCGGGCCGGACTCCAAGACTATGAAGACATAAGATTGAAGATTGCGTCCTGTCCGGATGGGACTTTCCTTGGCATGGAAGGCAAGCTTCGCGACACGGATATGTAGATCTCCTACCATTGTAACTCTGACTGTAACCCTAACCCTCTCCGGTGTCTATATAAACGGAGGGTTTTAGTCCAGAGGATTCGAGAACAACAATCATACCATAGGCTAGCTTCTAGGGTTTAGCCCCTCTTTGATCTTCGTAGTAGATCCATTTCTTGTAACACACATCATCAATATTAATCAAGCAGGACGTAGGGTTTTACCTCCATCAAGAGGGCCCAACCGGTAAAACATCGTGGTCCTTGTCTCCTGTTACTATCCGCCTAGACGCACAGCGTTCGACCTATTACTCGAGATCCGCCGGTTAAGACACCGATGTACGCATTGCTATGATATGCTCGTAGACGTGGTTTGGGTGAGTGAATCCATGACATATGTGAGATGATTTAATTAATGGTTCAATTTAAGGTGGCAATTTTAATACACATCCTGGGTGGATTGCTTGTCCGGCACCGGAGAATCCAAGCTGTTGTCCTAGGATATCCCTTGAGTACCCGTAGTGATAATCCTAAGGTCCGCCACCTGTGCTCAAAGGGAACCGAGATATTTTCATGCTAGAAACTTCGCGGTGCAGCCACAAGTATTATGGGCTCTAGCATAGTTGAGTAAGTTGCATGAGCTCTCAAGAGGTGGGATCAGTAGTAGAGGGATGTAGGTTGGAAAAGGTCTGCCCTGAGTAAAGAGTTAATGTTTCTAAAGATCTGGTCTCGGTCATCCGTTTCTCAAACACCGTAGAAAAGCAGAAACTACAACGGAGGAGATCGTAGCCTTTGTGGGGAAAAGTGCGCGAAACCTCCGCGGAGAGTGTACAATCTAATCATGGTTAATCGTGTCCTCAAGTTATGGACATCTTGAGTATCTAGTACTTGGATTATCCTAAGTATCTCATCACTCTAAATTAATATTGTTGGTTGATAATTACTTTTAATTGGGATTGAGTTGGAGGAACCTTCTCAATGATGTTTCAACTAAGATGATAGTTAAAATAAAACTTATTCCCTTTGTTGTAGGAAAAAATTGGCTTTTCGCAAAACTATAACCATAGAGCTTCCACCAGCCAAATATGCATGTAGTGATAGCATTATTCTGTTCTTGCTCTACCGTGGTTATATTGCCAAAGATATTCCATGTGGCAATTCTAATTTCTCAAGCCTGCAACGCATGACATGTTGCGCATTCTTTCGCACTTGGAGTAAGGTTCTAGGTCAAGTCATGGTGCCTTCAAATGTGCTGCTTGGAGTTGATGGACTCACTTTATCTTCCAAAGCCTTCCACAGTTATCGTTATTAGATGGCTCTTAAGCCATATTTATTGTAATAAGTTCTTCTTCCCGAGACATCTCATGTAATAAGTGTGTGATTGCTACTCGTTATAAATCCTTCGAGTACTCGGTGTGTCAAGATTACCGATCCAGGGGATGACACCAAGTTAATCAGGACTTGACCGCTTGAGGCTCTGCCGTTACAAGATGGTATCAGAAGGTCACGCTGAGTGTAGGGACACACCCACCACTAAGATAAGCCAGGTCACTCTTCTCTACTCATTTCTGACTCTCCATTTTCTACTCTTTTAGGATGATGGATTTCAAGAACAAGTTTGCACAACTTGATGAAGACACAACTTTGGACGCCACTTGAACTAAGTCACTAGGTACCTGAACATTGGAATACCAAGCTTCACCTGGATTTACAACGCCACCTTTTACCTGAAGAGGGTTACCGATGGATTCAAGTTCAAGTTCAGAAGGACGCCTCACTAAACTTCACCAAGCCCATAGAATTCTTTTTTGAAGCACCAATTGAGTCTAGGCAAGAGCATGGCAGCCCACATTACCATGGGACGCATTGGAGAAATTCTACAACAAGGATCTGAAGGACACTATCTATCAGATATGTGGGCGCCGAGATGAGCAATGGGAGATGATCAGCACCAAGAAGGACAGATCCATTGCAGCTTCCATCCAGGAGTTAAACCAGCACATTCGACGCCAGGAGAATCAGATGTGCGCAGACATGATAGATTTGAAGAAGGCTAAGACAAGGATCATCAAGCTAGAAGAAGAACTCAAGTCTACACGCCGATGGATAAGGAGGAGGAAATTGCAACACTATTGGAGAAGAATGACACACCGATAAAGAAGATCGAGTATTCATGGGAGACCCCAGTCAGGAGGAGAGGACGACGATTCCACTCCTGCCTCGAGAACTACATCATCATCGATGACACCGACCCAATTCAAAGGATGATGACTTTGAAGACTTAAGCCGAGCGCATATCATGGAGTCTTCCACCCGATCAAATTTTCTAGATGACCACCAAATACTTAGTAGTATTCCCCCATGTATATAGTAGTAGTTGAGCACTTCTTTAACGATAGTTCTAGACCGCTTTGTATGCTCTTGTTTGATTGATTGAGTGAAATGATTGTGTTTGTCTCATGTGCATATGGGTAGTGCTTTCACTAGACCCCTTTTCTATTCTAATCTCTCCTCTAAACCCACCAGATGCCTCCCAGACGTGATACCGGATTTGCCTTCACGAGCTATCTTACCTCCGGGCTGATCCAGCAATGAATGCCTTGATGCAATTAAAGGTCCGTAATCAAGGCAACAACAACAACAACAACAAAAACCCGCCTCCAGTTGACAACTTAGCTCATTTCTTTCTCGAGGTTGCGTACTGGCCGGTGTTTTCCAAGAGTACCGAGCCTATAGTTGTTGATGATTGGCTACGCCAGACAGAAGGAGTCGACCAACGCAGGTTGCACAGATGTTGAGAAGGTGCTTTGCACGACATCAATTGGATGGACCTAGCAGCCTCATGGTGGGAGAATTATACGCCACTTTCCCCATAGCCAACGCTACTTGGGATCAGTTTCAATAAGCTTTCCGCAGACAGCCCATGTCTCAACTGGAGCTATGAATATGAAGAAGCGTGAGTTTCAAATCTTACGCTGTGGAACCAGCATCAGTAGTCAAGACGTGGATGAGTTTAGTGTTATCTCGCTATGCCCTCATGATGATGTGGCCACAAGCTGCCAAAGGTGAGAAGTTTATGTGAAGGGCTGAATGATGAGATGAGCATGCGTACTGATGGTGGCAATATTCAACAACTACCGTGAGTTGGTAGATAAGGCTCTTATGATTGAAGGCCAACAACAAACAGATTGAGCCGTAAGAGGAAGTATGGGCAAGGGAGGTATAACTCAGAGCTCAAGAAACTCGCTTTAACCTTCAACTCTGGAGGACTTGTTCATAACCATGGAGGTCATAATCACACCGGAGGAAGTTCGCGATAACCACAATGGTTCTAAGAATGGACTGGAACGAAACAAACAACAATTCGAATCGGCCCAATCCAGCCACACCCGCCAAGTAGAGATCTAAGTCACATTACTTGCTTCTTTATGCTGGAAGATCGACACTATGCCACTTGAGTGCCCCCAAGTTAAGAATGGAAACTGGAATGGGAGTGCTGGGAAGAAGCCCAATCCATTCAACAAAGGACAAGTGAACCATGCTAACGTGGAGGAGGTTGAAGAGCAGCCAGACATTTGCCATATCGCAAGTTTTTTGTTAAGGTCTTTTACCTTGTTCTTGTTCTTTTTTGATACCGGTGCATCGATTCATCACATATCAAGGGATTCGTGGATAAGTTTAAACTACCAACCCAAACCCTTAGGACCTCTCTGCAGTGAGTTCACCGAGCAGAGAGTATGGCTAATGATGGTGCTACCGATACCCCTAACCATTGGTAGCTATGGTTTTCCCGCCGACCCAATAATTTTGGAGTCACAAGGATTGGATGTGATATTAGGCATGGACTGGATGTCAAAGTATGGAGGAAGCATTGACTGTGCTAGTAAGTCGATTTATCTCACCACCCCTGAGGGAAAAAGGATTATATGTATCTAGGCATGCCTAGGAGGAGCCAAGTAAATATTCCTCACGGAGTTGTTCAGAGGAAGTGCACCAGGTGAAGGATTACCCTGATGTTTTTCCAGAGGAGTTATTGTGCATGCCACCGGATCGAGACATCGAAGTTTTGATATAGAGCTATTGCCATGCATAGGGCCAATATCAAAGAGACCCTACCGGATGCCCGCAAATGATCCGGAGGAGATTAAGCAGCGTATCAAGGAGTTATTGGAGAAAGGTTACATCTGATTGGAGTTCATCACCATGGGGAGCCCCAGTGCTTTTGGTTGAGAAGAAGGATAAGTCTCTAAGAATGGTTGTTGATTATCGTATGCTAAATGAGGTGACGATCAAGAACAAATACCCACCGCCGATGATCAATGATTTGTTCGACCAACCGCAAGGAGCTAAGGTGTTTTCAAAGATCGATCCGATCAGGATATCACCAGCTGAAGATTCGAGAGAAGGAGATATACCAAAAACAGCATTCACCACACGGCACAAGGTTGTATGGAATATACGGTCATGTCATTTGGACTAACTAATAACGCTTATTTCATGAGAGCATGATGAACAAAGTGTTCATGGAATATTTGGATAAGTTTGTTGTGGTGTTCATTGATGATATAATGGTATACTCAAAGAATGAGGAGGAGCACAAGAGCATTTTATGCTTAGTTCTCGAGAAACCTGTGGGAACACCAGTTGTATGCCAAGTTCAAGCAAATGTGAGTTTTTGGTTGAAGGAAGTCGGATTCCTTGGACATGTTATATCGTGAGAAGGTATAGCAAGAGATCTCACCAAGGTT
Organism: Aegilops longissima; assembly: GCA_021605205.1. Taxonomy (NCBI): domain Eukaryota; kingdom Viridiplantae; phylum Streptophyta; class Magnoliopsida; order Poales; family Poaceae; genus Aegilops; species Aegilops longissima. The sequence continues at coordinate 6,836 of JAHIAM010014617.1, read as the reverse complement.
CGGCCAACACTCCAATGGTTGGCACCCACTTAGCTTAGCTTAGATCCGCAGTTTTCTTGGACTCGCAGGATACTATCGAGATTCATTGAGAATTTTTCCAAGATTGCAGCCAATGACGGAGTTATGAAGAAGGATACCAAATTTAAATGGACTAAGAATGTGAGGCAAGTTTTCAGGAGTTAAAGAAACGCTTGACTACAGCCCCCAAGGTGAGATCTGCCAGATATACGCAAGGATTTCCAAGTGTACATGCACGCCTCGCTTAGGACTTGGAAGTGTGTTTATGCAGATTTGAAGAGTTGTTTCAGTATGCCTCACTTAATAAACTAAAACCGCACGAATTGAATTATGCCACGCATGATTTGGAGTTAGCAGCAGTGAGTGCATGCGCCAAGACTTGAGACATTACCTTATTGGAAACCGCTGTGATGTGCATGGATCATAAGAGTTTGAAGTACATTTTCACACTAGGAGCTGAACTCAGGCAGAGGAGATGGTTGGAGCTTATAAAGGATTATGACATGAAGCTCTCACTATCATCCGTGCAAGGCCAATGTCGAGTAGACGCTTTGAGTCGGAAGAGTTATGCTAACACCCTAGTAAGCACGGGATTGCCAAAGGAGTTAGCAGAGGATCTCGTGGAACTTCGATTGGAGATTGTTCCTAGAGGTTTTGTTGCAACAATGGAAGTTCGCCTCACATTGTTAGGAAAGATTCGGGAAGCTCGTATGATGACAAAGAGATTGCCAGATAAAAGAGAGAATGAGCAAAGGAAAGGCCAAAGGTTTTCGTGGAGGATGAGCATGACACCTTATGGTTTGAGGACCGTGTTTATGTGCCCAATAACACGTAGATCGGAAGTTAATACCAGAGGCTCATGACTCACCATACTCGAGCACACCTTTAAACACCAAGATGTATTTGGATTTGAAGGAACGCTTCGTGGACTGGTATGAAGAAGGATATTGCCGAAAGTATGTAGCCGTATGTGATGTATGTGAGAGAGTGAAGGCAACATCAAAAGCCAGCAGGATTGTTACAGCCTATGCCGACACCCGAATGGAAGTGGATAAACTTGGCATGGATTTTATCACCGGATCGCCCAGACCAAATCAGGATATGATTCTATATGGGTAGTAGTTGATCGCTTGACCAAAGTGGCTCACTTTATCCCAAAGTGAAAACAACCTATACAAGTGCTAAGTTGGCCAAGATATACATGACCAGGATCGTAGTGTCTCGCATGGAGTTCCGAGGACCATAGTATCAGAGAGAGGAACACAATTTACTCTCAAAGTTTTGGCATCAATCGCACTTGCATTTTGGGAACAAGATTGAGTTCAAGACAGCATTTCACCCGCAGACGGATGGACGTAATCGAGAGAGTCAACCAGATTCGGAGGATATGTTGAGGGTTTAAGTGCTAGATTATGGATCTAGTTGGGATGACAATTTCTGCCTACGCAGAGTTCTCATACAACAATAGCTACCAAGCTACTGAAGATGGCACCGCTCAAGCCCTCAGATGGACGAAGGTGCAGACAATGCTGATGTGGGATGAAGTTGGAGACCGACATTGTTTGGACCAGACTTGATCAAGGAGTCTCAAAAGAAAGTTAAGTTGATCCGAGATAGACTGAAGGTAGCTCACCAAAAGGTAAGAGTTATGCAGATTCAAAACGCAAGGAGGTAACTCTATGAAATTGGAGATAGAGCATATCTTCAAGTGTCACCCCTGCGAGGGGAGTGAAACGCTTTGGAGTTAAGGGAAAGTTAGCCCTTAGATTTGTAGGATCAGATCGTGTTTTGGAACGTATGGGAGAAGGTTGCCTACAAGTTGGAGTTACCAAGGACTGTGTGAGTTCATGATGATGTTTCATGTTACACAGTCAAGAAGTGTCATGCCGAGATGGCTTACATACCATAAGAGATACAAGATCCTTGAGGCTATTCACTTGGACAGTTGATCTCGACTTATGAGGAGAAGCCACCAGATTCTTAAATTTGCCACCGAAATACCCAAAAGCAGGTTATCAAGTTTTCCAAAGTTCAAAGTGGAGCCACCATACCGAGGATGAAGCCACTGGGAATCGAGAGGATGATCTTCGCAAAGACCACCTAATAATTCTATTTTTCTAGCCAATCTCGAAAAAATTCATCATATTAAAATGTTTTATCTCCAAAGTATTTCATATTTGAATAAAATATATGAGATCAGGATATTTATGACTTCTCCAAAATAAAAGAAATATTGGAGGAAAAATCATTAAAATCAAATATTTTATTTTATTAGGATTTATTGTTATTTTATTTGAATTAGAAAATTGTATATTTTTCAAAATTGCATTTTTTAGGCCAAGAAAAATGTTCATCTTGTTTAAAAATATTTTTATTTATCATAAGAAAATTTGTTTTGGTATTTTTAGATTTTTTATTTATTTTTCTAGGATTTATTTAAACTCGCAATTTTTTTTTAAATCTTTTCTTTCTCGACCGGGTAAGTCCTAGCCCAAATTTTCCCAAGCTGGCCCGTCCCCAGGAGACCTGGCCAGCCGAGTCCAGATTCCTTGCCTTTTCTCCCCAAGTAGCGCCCTTTAAATACCGACCCTTCACCAAGACCAACCCCCCCACAGCCGCTTACCATATTCCCGCCCCCTACCCCATCCATCGAGGGAGTCCTGGATTAGGGTTCGGACACGGATGGTACAACGTCCGACTATTAAGGTGAAGATACAAGACCAAGACTTTGCCGTTCCGCATGGGACTCTCCTTTGGGGAAGGCAAGCTTGGCTTCGGATATTGTGTTTTCTTGTAACCGACCCATGTAGTTCCTAGCCCTCCCGTCTATATAAACCGAGAGGTTGGTCCTTAGAAGGCCGATCACAATTACAATCATACCATCATAGGCTAGCTCTAGGGTTTAGCCTCTATGATCTCGTGGTAGATCTACTTGTACCACGATATCATCAATATCAATCAAGGGAAGTAGGGTTTTACTTCCATCGAGAGGGCAAGAACTCGTAAACATCCGGTCCCTTGCTTCCTCACCATCACCTTGACGCATAGATCGGACCCCTACCCGAGATCCGCCGGTTTTGAAACACATTGGTGCTTTTATTGAGAGTTACCGCGCCGTTCCGCCCGGGCCCTTCAATCATCATCAACACCTGCTAGGGCCAGACTTTCCCCCTGCATGATCTTCTTGTTCCGCCGATCGGCCAACGCTGGCCATCCGAGCAGATCGACCTATGCCCGCCACCAGATCAGGTTCAAACCTGAACTACACGGGCGGACATCCGGAACTTGATCTTCGGGATTGGGGCCTATGCCGAGACCGGAACAGGCGAGCGCGCTTAGACCTGTCATCGATGAAGCTCGGGTATACCCGTAGTATCCGACCAGATCCGGAGGGCCGCCTGCCAAGGATCGAGGGATGGACCCCGCCGACACCCTTGACGGTGGAGCCAACAAGGCCTTACCGGGTGGCTCAGGATTCCAACCCCGGATTCAGATCCGGACGCCGGTTCCACCCCAGACCGAGCCCCCGAGCCTGGATGGGCCCGTAAAGGAGTTCACCGTGGGATATTTCCAAAGACTCGCCTTTGGCAATGCCGACTCATTAAAGTCTCTCTTTTGTCGAGGCTTTCCAACTATGTCCGCCTAAGTGGGAGGCGTGACGGAATTTGTTGCCCACCCACCACCCACTTCATTGCCACTTGATGATTTAACCGAGGTATAACTTCGACCAAGACATCAAGATGGACGATGATGCGAGAAGAAAGAACCATCCCCCGGGGACAGCCACCTCTTTATGATATATATTTGGTGGACACCAAGGAAACAAATGGCGAGAGGCAACGGAGGATAAAACCTCGTGAAAAAAACAAAGAATGGGCGCCGCCCGCCACCCAAGCCCCGCCATAGCATTACCACCCGAGACGAAAGCAACCAATGGTGACGAAGAAGAATAAACTGATCAGCCCGCCGAGCAGCCGGTAGAGGATAGGGTCAACCTAAGAACAAAGGACGGATTTAATACCCGGAGGAGGACAGCTACATGCCCTCCAAGACAAGATTAGCCTCGGGCGAGAAAGTTCGGGGGCTCGAGGATCCAGAGCGAGCGCTTCGCCGGGCTTATAGCCACCGCGAGGAGCCTAAAAAGAAGCAAAGAATCCAAGCTGATCAAGACCCCACGATATATGGATAAGTCCCGAAGCCGAGGAATACGGACTCGAGCACCATAGGCTGACCGCCACCTGCGGGATAAAACGGCATGCCAGTCCCCGGATATAGCAACCCCCACGCCAACATACTTATGGGGCAAAAACAGAATCCAAGATCGACACGATCAAAGGGGCCCTTTCACGGATGAAATTTAAAGGATACACCTTCAAAAGTCCACTAATATAGCCACCAGAGAATTGACCAAGCTACATAGTTGGCAAGAGGCGCCAAGACCCTCAACTTCACCGACGGGTAATGGATCATGAATTTTGTATGGTTCAAACCGAACATCAAATCATACAATGGCCAAAATTCAGATGGATCAAGATTTTCTTCTCCACATTCACATGGCCCTAGAGACGATCTACACGCCATCAAGTATCTTCCTTAAGCTCAAAGGACCAGCCCCAAACCGCTAAAAGCCCCCAAAAAACTTATCAAGGCTTGGGAAAACCTGAAGACGACCTTGACAACTTCCAAGGCACATATTAAACCACCGACGCTGATGACTTGAGCACATTACTCAACAGCCCGAGAGCAGGAAATTCGACCGGGTTCCAACTAAAAAGAACCAATAGTTGACGTCCCGGACGCCAAGCCGGCGACTTTTACATAATATCCGGAAAAGGGTTTCGCCGACACCTCGCCAGAAAAACCCAAGTCCATGGCAGCCTCCAAACTAATGACCCGCTATGGGCGGCAGTTGGTTGGCTCAAAGACTACGCCACATTCGCACCGATGGCTACAAATAACCAAGCCACCACGAAAGGAAGCAATGGAACAACGGCAACAACACAAGACATGGCCCAACGCCGGATTCAATGGATCCAAGCCCCGCGAAGAAGCCGCTCAAAAGAATAATCGGGACCCCCGGGCCCGACCGCATCGAGCGCCGACAAATTATGGTCTGGAAAGCCCCAACCCACCAATAGAGATTGCTGGGTATTAAAACAGGCAAGATAAACGCCAAGACAAGGACAAGGCTGATAGCGAGATGAAGGGAGCCCCGACATCCAACACGGGTGACAAAGAAATTTCCCGTGAAAACGGTCAACATGATTACGCCAAACATCCCTGCCGGAATGGAAGCGGCACTAAGGACGCCCGATGGAGCCATTTTCCCCAAATTCAACCCATGGTCGCTTGTCCGATCACCTTGATCGAAGGATCATCCTACCAAAGATCCGCCATGGCGGCTTCAGATTAGTCTTAGACCCAATCATCGACGGATTCCACCTCACGCGAGTCCTATGGACGGCGGCAACAGCCTGAACCTCGCTTTATCAGATACAAGCAAGAAATGGGCATTGACCCTTCAAGGATCAAGCTCACTAAAACCACCTTTAAGGGTGTAATTCTGAGTAGAGGCCCACCAGACGGTTTATAACACCGAAGTGGTCTTCGGATCCCCTGACAACTTCCGGAGCGAAGAGTTAATCTTCGACATTGTCCCTTTCCGCAGGGTTACCACACACCGCCGGACGAACCGCATTCGCTAGATTCAATGCGGTACCACATTATGCATACCTCAAGCTCAAGATGCTAGGACCGCAGGTCATCACTCCAACGGAAATATGGACCACCCTTCAACGTAAGAGCATATGCGTATACAATGCGGCTCACTCCGACAAACCAATCCGCGACAACTTCGAGCACAATAAGCGAGTCCGAGCATCCCGCAACAGATCATCTGAACGCCAAGAGCGTGATTAGCAGTCCGCCTCCGCCAAGCCCCCAAAGCAGCATTCATACCACACGCACACAATTACGCACTCAAAATACCATGGGCATAGGCGGAGGCGATCAACGACTCACAATAATAGTGCGGTAACCGCCAAATAACTTCATACTCTTTCCTCTTACCTTCAGACACCGTGTTGGTGCAAGATCCTCAAAAGAGCCGAATTGCCGGACTTATAGGGAGAGACATCCAAGGAGGCAACAGACGCTAGCATGTATGAAATACCTGTGGAATCTATTTACATCATATACCTTCTTTATCTATCCAACACAGCCTGCCCCGGATAGGACATGTTAAATAGTCCTATTTTATCTCCGCTAACGCATCCATTGTAAACGACGCTTAAACGTATTTTTCACAATGGGAGATTATATAGCATAAGCTTATTATTCTTATTTGAGCATTTTTTTATCTTATAAATGTTTATTTGATATTGCATCCGCACACCTTGGTGCGGTCAGCTTGCTGTGGGCTTCTATGGCTACTGAATATGGCAAATAAAGTCCTAACACTTTCAACAAGGCAAGCACCCCTAACTTATAGCACTATATGCATCACCTCAATCATGTCTTGGGTCTACAGCTGATAGCCAGGCTTCCTTGTTTTGGTGCCTTACGTTCGCTATATCGGCTAAGGTAGCGAGGAGAACTACTACGATTGTGTCCCGTTCTTCCCGGACGAGCACCTCAAGAGAGAAAGTCAAACCACCAGCATGATGTGGCGAGAGCTGGTCGTTGTTCGAGAGGTTTTCAAATCCTTAAAGATTTTACGCTTTAGGAAATAAATCGTCTCCATCTAGGCGCAGTATAGCGCCTCGATTCGCCTTCCGATTCTAGGCTTCGCCAAATTTAAAATTGTAGACTTTTGGCTA
>JAHIAM010014616.1:0-17235 GCA_021605205.1 Aegilops longissima | reverse complement strand
GTGACTTGCAACAAATGTCGCAGAAGGTCACTATGCTAACAAGTGTTTCAACCAGAGGCGCCTTGCCTCCTCCCCTTGAAATCTTCCAGCAATGCAAAGGTCAACATAATCCCAAGTCTGCCAAGGTCAATATGATGAATGCAGCTCAAGAGGAATCTTCCGATGTGATAATGGGTAATCTTCCGTAATGATATTCTGCAAAAGTCTTATTTGATACGGTGCATCGATTCTTTCATCTCAAGACCTTTTGTTTGGCATGATTTGGTTACTCAAGCTTTGCCTAGACCTTTGTCTATTGTTTCTCCGCAAGGAGATAACTTCAGTTTTGTTCGATGTTTTATCAAGATGGGCATTATAGATTTCCCAAACCTATTGTCCTTGGTGACTCGGATATTGATCTTATTCTGAATGGATCTTTTACGACAAAGCTCAGCTTGATTGTGCTGCGGAAATTCAATTGACTCACTCTTCTAATGATGTGATCATCTATGCCGGTGATGAAACCATTCGGTTGTTTTCCTCAATGAGAAGGGCGAACTGAATGCTATCTCTCGATTCCATGCTTGTGAGTACCAAGATGTCTTTCCGAAGAGCCCGGTATGCCTCCTCACGCCAGCTTGAGTTCTATCGATCTTGAGCCCGCATCAACCCCTTTGCAAACGCCCCAAAGCTTGGACCTGATGAGCTGAAGGAATTGAAGAAGCAGCTCGATGAACAAGAGCCTGGGTTTGATCGACGGTTCATCTCCTTGGGGTTGTGGTGTTCTTTTTCCAAGAAATGGAGGACCGACTTTGGCCGACACCGCCCATTGAATAAGAAGACAATCAAGAACAAGTATCCACTTCCCAACATCAATGAGCTTTTCGAGCAACTCAAAGGTGCTACAGTGTTCTAAGCTTGACCTTCAGGGGATCATCGATTCGATTCGTGAACAAGATATTCCCAAGACAGATTCGAAAAGTTTTGGTTCTTATGAATATACCGTCATGTCTTTCGCCTTGTCAATGCTCCTCCAACTTTCTCGATGATGAACTTCATATTCAACCCTTACACCAATGAATTCCTTTGGTCTATCTTGATGATATTTTGGTCTTTCCAAGAATAAGAAGGATCATGCCAAACATTTATGGTGCTAGACAAGTCAGAGTATCAATTTATGCTAAGTTCTCCAAATGTGAATTCTGGCTTGATGAAGTGCTTTATCTTGGTCATTATCTTCGCCAAGGGTTAAGATCCCAGAAGGTGTCCGATTGTGAATTGGGAACCCCTCGATGTCAAGCAGCCCGCAGTTTTCTTGGTCTTGGCTATTGTCAAGATTCGTTGAGAACTTTCCAAGATTGCAAAGCCTCTTCCAACCTTTCCGTAAGCATTGAAGTATGTCCGGTCTCCAGGTGACGTTGTTTCAATACTCTCAAAGAGAAACTCCCACTCCCGCCTTGACTCCTCCCGATGAATCCAAGCCATTTGGTTTTCGATGCTTTCTTCAAGGTTCTTGAGCTTGTTAATGCAAGAGAAGAGAGTTGTGGCTTATACTTCGCCCTTGAAGCTCAACGAAAAGAACTACCCCACCACGATCTTGAGTTCCAGTTGTCCATGCATTAATAACGGAGACATCTCTTTTGGGAAGGAAAGTGGACATTTTCACCGATCACAAGAGTCTAAGTACATCTTCACTCAACCCAACCTCAACCTCCGGACTGATGGTCGAAATGATTCAAGAGTACAACCCAAGTATTGAATATACCGCAAGGCCAACATTGCAGATGCTTTGAGCAGGAAAGTGTTGGGTAACGAGTAATTTCAAAAATTTCTACATCACGCAAGACCATGGTGATGGCATAGCAACGAGGGGGAGAGGTCCGCCCACGCATGAGACCGAAAAAGCGCTTTAACGCTGCTGATGTAGTCGACGCCTTCACGATCCGACCGATCCAAGCACCGCATTCGCACCTCCGGTTCTTGGCACACGCTCAGCTGGCGATCCCCTGCCCGATCCAGAAAGGCGGGAAGGAGTTCCACAAGACACGGGCAGGACGATCTTGATGTTCCACTGCCGCAGGCTTCGCCAAGCACCCCACATTGACCGAGGTGGAATATGGTGGAGGGGGCACCGACACGGCCAAGGAACGATCACGAAGATCAACTTGTGTGTCCAGGGTGCCCCCGCCCCCGATATAAAGGAGCAAGGGGAGGGCTGCCAGCCCGGGGCCAGGAGGGGGAGTCCTCCCAGGAGGGACTCTTTCCTAGTCCTACTAGGAAGAGGGAAGGGGAAGGAAAGAGGGAGGGAGAGGGAAAGGGGCTGCGCCTCCCAGTCCAACGACTCCCATGGAGGGGGCGACCACCTCCCGGTGCAGCCCTCTCTCCCTCTTGGCCCAATAAGGCCCATAACTTCCCCGGGTTCCAACCCTCCCAACTGTTTTCTCCGAAACTTCCAACCTTCCGTTCCAATATAACCATCCAATATATCAATCTTTATGTCTCGACCATTTCGAACTCTCGCCATGTCCGTGATCACATCCGGGACTAACCTTCTACATCAAAATAATAAACTCATAATAACCGCTATTGAAACCTTGCGGCGGACCCTCGGTTCGAGAACTATGTAGACATGACCTAGAACTATTCTCTCAATAACCAAAGCGGAACCTGGATGCTCATATTGGTTCCTACATATTCTACAAGATCTTTATCTTAAACCGCATAACAACATAATGCTGTTCCCTTTGTCATCGGTATGTTATTTCCGAGATTCGATCGCGGATCCAATACCTAGTTTAATCTCCCGAAAGTCTCTTTACTGCCCGTAATACATCATCTCACAACTAACTCTTTAGTTGCAATGCTTGGGCTTATGTGATGTGTATTACCGAGAAGGCCTAGAGATACCTTCCCAATCGGAGGACAAAACCTAATCCAAATACGCCAACCCAACAAGTACCTTTGGAGACACCGTAGTACTTTATAATCACCCAAGCCAGACGCTTGGTAGTCCCAGTGTTCCTCCAAACGGAGTTGATAATCTAAGTTAAGGAACATGTATGGGTCATGAAGAAAGCATTAACATACTAAACGATCAAGTGCTGTAATGAAATGGGCACAATCACATCATTCTCCTAATGATGTGATCCCATTAATCAAATGACAACACATGTCTATGGTTAGAAACATAACCATCTTCGATTAATGAGCTAGTCCAAGAGGGCATACTAGTGATATCTGCTTGTCTATGTATTCACACATGTATTATGTTTGTTAATACAATTCTAGCATGAATAATAAACATTCATCATGATATAAGGAAATAAATAATTTTATTATTGCCTCTAGGGCATATTTTTCAGCCTCCCACTTGCACTAGAGTCAATAATCTAGTTCACATCGCCATGTGATTTAACATCAATAGTTCACATCTATATGTGGTTAACCCATAGTTCACCCCATGTGACCGAGACCCAAAGGGTTTACTAGATTCAGTAATCTAGTTCACATCGCTATGTGATTAACACCCAAAGAGTACTAAGGTGTGATCATGTTTTGCTTTGTGAGAGAATCTTAGTCAACGGGTCCGCCACATTCAGATCCGTATGTATTTTGCAAATCTCTATGTCAACAATGCTCGCACGGAGCTACTCTAGCTAATTGCTCCCATTATCAATATGTATCTAGATCGAGACTTAAAGTCATCCAATCGGGTCAAAACTTGCATCGACGTAACCCTTTTACTTTAACCTTTTATCACTTCCATAATCGAGAAACATATCCTTATTCCAAAGGATAATTTTGACCCTCCGGATCTATTCCTAGATCACTATTGTCCCCTTGCCAAACTCAAGGCAGGGTATACAATAGATCCGGTACAAGCATGGCATACTTTATAGAACCTATAAGGCATAGGGAATGACTTTCATTCTTTCTATCTTCCGCCGGCGGGTTTTGAGTCTTACTCAATTTCACACCTTTGTAACACAGCAAGAACTCTTTTTTTGATCGCTCCATTTTGAACTACTTCAAAATCTTGTCAAGGTATGTACTCATTGAAAAACTTATCAAGCCGCCTTGATCTATCTCTATAGATCTTAATGCTCAATATGTAAGCAGCTTCACCGAGGTCTTTTTTGAAAAACCCTTTGAAACACTTTTATGCTTTGGTATAATTCTACATTATTTCCGATCTACAATATGTCATTCACATATACTTATCGTAAATGTTGTAGTGCTCCCACTCACTTTCTTGTAAATACAGGCTTCACCGCAAGTTCAGAGAAACTATATGCTTTGATCACACTATCAAAGCGCTTATTCCAACTCCGAGATGCTTGCACCTCCATAGATGGATCGGAGCTTGCACATTTTGTTAGCCCTTTAGGATTGACAAAACCTTTGGTTGCATCATATAAACTCTTCTTTAATAAATCCATTAAAGAATGTATTTTGACATCCATTTGCCAGATTTCAAAATGTATACAACATGATTCGGACAGAATAAGCATCGCCAGCTTGAGTAAATCTTTGAGTCAACACCTTGAACTTGTCGAAAACCTTTTCGATAAGTAGTTTGTAGATAGTAATACTACTATCAGCATCCGCTTCCTCTTGAAGATCCATTTATATAATATGGCTTGCCATCCGGCAACTCCATCAAAGTCCACACTTTGTTCTCATATATGGATCCCATCTCAATTTCATGGTCTCAAACCATTTCATGAATCGGGCTCATCATCGCTTCCTCATAGTTCGAGGTTCATCATGGTCTAGTAACATGACTTTAGAATAGGATTACCGCACACCGGGGATCTTACTCGAAGACCACGAGGTTTGGTAGCAACTTGATCTGTTTCATGATCATCATCATTAACTTCCTCACTAATTGGTTAGGAATCACGAACTGATTCCCGTGATGAACTACTTTCCAATAAGGGAGAAGGCAATTATCATCAAGTTCTACTTTCTCCCACTCACTTCTTTTCGAGAGAAACTTCTTCTAGAAAGGATCCATCTTAGCAACAAATATTTGCTTTCGGATCTGTGATAGAATTAATAGTTACCTTTGGGTATTCTATGAAGACGATTCGAGGGTTCGAGCTTATCGTGAAAACTTTTTCACATAAGCATCACAACTCCAAACTTTAAGAAACGAACTTAGGTTTATCGCTAAACCATAGTTCATACGGTGTCATCTCAACGGATTTAGATGGTGCCCTATTAAACGGAATGCACTTTTTAATGCATAACCCCAAAACGATAGTGGTAAATCGGTAAGATACATCATAGATCGCAATATCAAAATAAAGTACGGTTAAACGCTCGACACACCATAATGTTGTGGTGTTTGGATGAGCTGTGAAACTATTCCACATTGTTTTCATTGAAGACCAAACCAGAATCCAAATATTCATCTCCACGATGATCGAGAAATTTATTTTTTTTATGATTTTCCACTTCACTTGAAATTTTTTGAACCTTTCAACTATTTCAACTTATGTTTCATCAAGTAGATATACCCATATCTACTCAAATCATCTTGTGAAGGCAAAATAACGATATTTGCCATCAAACTTTCATTGATCGCATACATCGGTATGTATTATTTCCAATGTAGGCTTGTTCCATTGTTCCGAGAACGGAGTTTTAGTCATCTTGCCCAAAAGGCACGGTTCAAAGCATCAAATGATTCATAATCAAGTGATTCCAAAAGTCCATCAAGATGGAGTTTTCTTCATGCGCTTTACACCAATATGATTAAACGGAAAGGGCCAAATAAGTTGCACTATCATTATTAACTTTGCATCTTTTGGTTTCAATATTATGAATATGTGTATCACTATGATCGAGATCCAATGAACTATTTTCATTGGGTGTTAACTATAAGGTTTTATTCATAAAAACAACAATTTATTCTCTTACTTAAATGAATAATAATTGCAATAAACATGATCAAATCATATTTATGCTCAACACCAAATAACACTTATTTAGGTTCCACTAATTAAAGTATAAGAAAGGATGATGATCATATCAATCTTGGAACTACTTCCAACACTCATCCCACTTCCCTTCAACTAGTCTCTGCTTATTCCAACCCTTTTGAGTTACTACCTTAGCAACTGAACCAAAAATAATTTATAACACTAGTAAAATACACATCAATAATTTGTATATCAAATATACCTTTGTTCACTTTGCCATCCTTCTTATCCGCCAAATACTTGGGGTAGTTCCGCCCCGGACCAGTTCCATTGTAGCAAAAGCACTTAGTCTCGTGCTTAGATCCAGATTGGGCTTTTCACCGAGCAGAACTTGTTGCCGCTCTTCTTGAAGTTCCCTTCTTCCCTTTGCCCTTTCCTTGAGACTAGTGGTCTTGTCAACCATCAACACTTGATGTTTTTCTTGATTTCTACCTTCCCGATTTTAGCATCCCAAGAGCTTGGGAATTGTTTTCCCATCCCTTGATATTATAGTTCATCAGTTCTAGTAACTTTAGTGATGGTGACTAGAGAATTCTTCAATCACTATCTTATCCGGAAGATTAACTCCCACTTGATTCAAGATTGAAGTACTGCACCATCTGAGCACATGCTCACTAGTTGAGCATTTCCTCCATCTTTTAGCTATAGAACTTGTTGGAGACTTCATATCTCTCAACTCGGTATTTTCTTGAAATATTAACTTCAATTCCTGAACATCTCATATGGTCCATGACGCTCAAAACGCCTTTGAAGTCCCGATTTAAGCCCTACATGGTGCACTAAACTATCAAGTAGTCATCATATTGAGCTAGCCAAACGCTCATAACGCCCGACCGCCCCAATAGGTCTTACCTAGGTGCATTAAACATAATTCTTCCAAAGCAATGAGGATTATCCTTAGACCAATCCGTAATTGCTACCATCATCTTTCAACTTTGCTTTCAAGGAACCATTAAAATTCAACGGAACAACAAAGACAGCCATCTATCTACAAAGAAAATGCAAGCAAAATATCAGTACTAAGTTCATGATAAATTTAAGTTCAATTAATCATATTACTAAAGAACCCCACTTAGATGCATATCTCTAGTTATCTAAGTGATCACGTGATCCAAATCAACTAAACCATAACCGATCATCACGTGAGATGGAGTAGTTTTCAATGGTGAAATCTTATGTTGATCATATTCTATATGATTCACATTCACCTTTCGGTCTCCGTGTTCCGAGGCCAATCTGATATGCTAGGCCTGGCAAGTATAACTTATTTGGTGCAAAACGGCTTGCACCCCTGTAGATGGACGAGGCTTATCAACCATCATCACGGGTTCTCCACATTTAACTTTGGCAACGGTGCATACCGAGAACACTACTTGATAATTTTAGTGAGAGATCATCTTTTGCTACCGCCAATCAAAGCAAGATAAGATGCATAAAGGATAAACATCACATGCAATCAATATAAGTGATATGATATGGCCATCATCATCTTGTGCTTGTGATTCCATCTCCAAAGCACCCCATGATCACCATCGCCACCGCCGACACCTTGATCTCCATCGAGATCGTTGTCGCCTCGCCAACTATTGCTTTACGATTATCGCTACCGCTTAGTGATAAAGTAAAGCAATTATGGCGCTTGATTTCATACAATAAAGCGAAAACCTATGGTTCGCCGCCAGATAACTCGTTAAAAACATGATCATCTCAACAATAAAATATAGCATCACGCCTTGACCATATCACATCACAACATGCCCTAAACAAGTTAGACGCCCTCTACTTTGTTGTTGCAAGTTTTACGGGTTGCTACGGGCGAGCAAGAACCGTTTACTACCATCAAAACCACAACGAATTTCCAAAGACCCGCTTTAACCTTTAAGGACCGGCGAGCCACACTTTTCAATAAAGTGAGAGAGAAACACCCGCCACCTTTAAGCAACGAAAGGCTCATAGCGGTGAAACCAGCCGTAAGCGACGCTGAATGTCGGTCCGGGCCGCTTATCTCAAATACCGCTGAACCAAAGTATGACATGCTTAGGTAGTATGACTTGTATCGCCCCAACTCACTTGTGTTCTACTGCATATGACATCAACGATAAAACCAGGCTCGATACCACCGGGTAACGAGTAATTTCAAAAATTTTCCCACGCACGCAAGCCATGGTGATGGTAAACGGGGAGAGGTCCGCCCCGTGTGAGACCAAAGGAAGCGATAAACCTTTGATGTAGTCGACGCCTTCACGATCCGACCGATCCAAGCACCGCATTCGCACCTCCGGTTCTTGGCACACGCTCAGCCGATGACGATCCCCGGCCCATCCAGAAAGGCCCGGGAAGGAGTTCCACAAACGACGGCAGGACGATCTTGATGTTCTATGCAGGTTCGCCTAAGCACCGCCAAATATGACCGAGGTGGAATATGGTGGGGGGGCACCGACACGGCCAAGGAACGATCACGAAGATCAACTTGTGTGTCCTAGGGGCCCCCCTCGAATAAAGGAGCAAGGAGGGCTGCCAGCCCTTGGGCGACTGGAGGGGGAGTCCTCCTTAAGGAGAGGACTCCCTTCCTAGTCCTACTAGGAAGAGGGGGGGAAGGAAAGAGGGAGAGGAGAGGGGGGGCGCCTCCAGTCCAATTGACTCCCATGGGGGGGCACCACCTCCGGTGCAGCCCCTTCCCTCTGGCCCAATAAGGCCCATAATTCCCGGGTTCCGAACCCTCCAGACCCGGCCCGAAACTTAACCTTTCCGTGTCCAATATAACCATCCAATATATCAATCTTTATGTCTCACCATTTCGAGACTCTCCCGTCCGGGATCACATCCGGACTCTCCTTCACATCAAAATACATAAACTCATAATAACCGCCATTGAAACCTTGCTATGGACCCGGTTCGAGAACTATGTAGACATGACCTAGAACTATTCTCGTCAATAACCAAAGCGGAACCGGATGCCATATTGGTTCCTATATTCTACGAAGATCTTTATCGGTCAAACCGAAACAAATAGTGTTCCTTTGTCATCTGTTACTTTCCGAGATTCATCCCGGGTATCCAATACCTAGTTTAACGCATGAAAGTCTTTTACTGCCCTAATACATCATCTCACAACTAACTCTTTAGTTGCAATGTTTGCAAGGCTTATGTGATGTATTACCGAGAAGGCCTAGAGATACC
The DNA here is from genome assembly GCA_021605205.1 of Aegilops longissima. Taxonomy (NCBI): domain Eukaryota; kingdom Viridiplantae; phylum Streptophyta; class Magnoliopsida; order Poales; family Poaceae; genus Aegilops; species Aegilops longissima. The sequence goes on along the minus strand of JAHIAM010014616.1, from coordinate 8,089 downwards.
TCTCCAAATCGGAGGACAAAACCTAATCTCAAATACGCCAACCCAACAAGTACCTTTGGAGACACCTGAGTACTTTATAATCACCCAAATTTAGACGCTTGGTAGTACCAAAGTGTTCCTAAAACGGAGTTGCATAATCTCATAGTTAGGAAATGTATGGGCTGAAGAAAGCATTAACATACTAAACGATCAAGTGCTGTTAATGAAATGGGTCATGTCAATCACATCATTCTCCAAGATGTGATCCCATTAATCAAATGACAACACATGTCTATGGTTAGGAAACATAACCATCTTCGATTAATGAGCTAGTCCAAGAGAGGCATACTAGTGACTATCTGCTTGTCTATGTATTCACAATGTATTATGTTTCGTTAATACAATTCTAGCATGAATAATAAACATTCATCATGATATAAGGAAATAAATAATAACTTTATTATTGCCTCTAGGCATATTTTTCCAAAGCTTACCAACCTAATCTCGCCTTTTCAGGGATCTCTGAATCTTTCCGCAAGCTGAATCTTCGTTGTTCCTCGGCTTTTGCCAACCTCATAGTCTTCCTACTTTGGAAGATCAGATTCGTGAGGCTCAACTTTGGATAATGGAAAAAAGGTAAACGTGGTATCGAAAGGGCATTTAAGTAAAGTGCCCACGCTGATGACAAAGACATTTTTTCTTTGAGGACCGGATTGTGGTTCCTGGGGATCTAAAGTCATTATGAACGAGGCTCACAATTCGCTTCTATCCATTCATCCCGAAGTACAAGATGTACCATGACCTCAAGCAAATATTGGTGGACCTGAATGAAGCGAGAAATTGCTCAATTCGTGAATGAGTGTGATGTCCCAGAAGAGTGAAAGGTAAACCAAAGACCATGGTCTCCTTCAACCTCTTGCTATTCCAATGGAAGTTTGATCATATTGAAATGGATTTCGGACTGGTTTTCCAAAGTCCAAGCGGAAATGATGCTATCTTCGGTTTCATTGACAAGCTTACAAAGTGGCTCATTTTCTTCCTATCAAAGAATCCATCACAGCAGCTGCGGAGCTTACACCTCGGATTGTCTCTTGCACGGCATTCCCAAGTGATCTCTTCACGGGCAGCATCTTTACCTCCAAGTTCGGGATTTTTTTAGAAGGCCATGGGCACCAACATTCGTTTCAGCATTTCCATCCTCAAACAAGTGGCCAAGTTGAAGTAAATCAAACCTTGAAGATATGCCTGGGCTTGTGTCATTTCTTTCGTATGAAGGGGAAGATTGCCTTCCTTATGCCGAAGTTCTCTACAACAATAGCTTTTTAGTTCGGCAAGGCCCCATTCAAATTTCTATGGGTAAAGAGCCGCTTCTCAATTGGTCTGAGAAGGAACGCCAACTTTTGGCAATGACTTGACCGTATAAGAAATGTGCCAAGTCATTCGTGAGAATTCAAAGGCCGTTACCCTTAAGAGCTATTATGATGATAAGCACCGTGTTTGGCTTTTGAAATGGAGACCATGTCTACCCGCCCTCCAATGAAAGGCACTGCCGCTTGGATCAAAGGGGCTTGCACCTAGATACGGGTCCTTTCAAGATCATTAAAAGAGGCATCTCGCCATCAACTTGAGCTTCCATCCAACTTTGCAAACGACATTGTTTCACGGTCACAGCTTAAGTGCTTCAAGACTCCAACGCACTATCAACTTCAAGAGATTGACCTTCAAGAAGATCTCTTATCATGAGCACCCGCTTTATTCTTGAAGAAACCAGCAAGACTCGAGAAGTCAATCAAATTCGAAAGTGAAGTGGTCACACCATTCCACCGGAAGCTACCGGGCGAGGATCACCTCCCCCAATATCCGGAGTTCTTTCACCTAGATCTCGGACGAGATCCTTTTGTAGTGGTGGAGGTTGTAACACCCAAGTAACTTTCAATTTGTAACTCCAACTTGCCATTTTCGATTGTGAATGATATTCCTCCATGGTTGGGTTTTTTCTTTTGCATTTTGTCCATGTTGCATTTTATATCATGTCATCATTGCATCGATTTGCATAAGTGTTCGCCCCATGATTCCGGCATTTTTCCGTGTCCGCTTTTGAATCCGACTTATCTCCCCCGGTCCTTTTATTTTTTTCGGGGGTATTAAACCTTCAAATGGACCGAGGTTTGTCTAGTGGTTGGTATACCACCCAGAGACCACCGTCAAGTTTCGGGTCATTTGGAGCTCTTGGTACTAACGTTAACCGACTTCAAATGCCTTTTGAGTTGCAGCCCAACACCCTTCAAACAGCCCAATAACCCATCTAAGTATTCCATTCCCCGTTCGATCACGATCGTGGGCGAAAACTACACCTCATTTGACTCTCCTAGCCTCTATGCCTATTTAAGCACCTCCTTTTCCAATCCTGGATCATCCTCCCCAAACCCTAGAAATTTCCCTGGCCGGACGGTCCGACCTGGACACCCCGTTGCCCCAACTGGGCTGCCACCCGCCACCGGCGCCCACATCGCTGGCTCACACCCAAGGCCAGAAGGGTCAATGCCTGGCCACCGGCCTCTGGCCCGCCGAGGGCCCCTTCCCCCCCCTCAAGGCCCCTGGTTGACGCTTTGGGCGTTTCCACCAAAGGCCCCTGCCACCCGGTCGGCTGGGCGTTCTGCCGGGCCCTGGCCCCCACCCCGCCTTCCTTCCCATCCCACAAGATTGCCGCCGATCCGCCGGGCCCGATCCGCCTCCCGCTCTGCTACTTCTCCCTTTCCCTCCATTTTTTCCCAAGTCTTTTATATCATTTATTTTGTGTCCTTTTCAACGTTATATCTTTGCATCTGTAGATCCATTTTTGCGGTAATATGTCAAAATGTTCCCAAGAGTAGGTCATTTCATCTCATTGCATCATTTTCATTTGAGCTCATCTTGATGCCCGAAATGCTGTTGAAGAGTGCTATGTGATGTTAGTTTCTGTTTTTAACAGAACTTGCACTTTGTTATTTTTATGATTAATGTGTGCATCCTATGAATTTGAGTCCACATGTGTTTTAAATATGCCATGCCATCTTTCCAGGGGTATATGCCATGTATTTTTGGATCTATTGGTGACTAGCACAAGCATGGTAGGTGTCCTGATGTTGCTGATTTCAGCCCTGTTTTAGCAGATTTTGATGCCATGTTAACTTGATGCTACCGAGAGATCCATATATTTTGAGATACTTCAGTAAGGATGTTTTGAAAGCATGTCTTGCTTATCCATCCATGCCTTTGTTTGCAATTATGGAGTGCCATAGCTTGAGTCAATCGAGCCCACTTTTGCTATCAAATGTTTCCTGGCAGATTGTTTACATGTTATTCAATTTTGCCAAGGTTGTTGTGGTTGATCCATATATGCTATGTTATTGTTCTTGCCATGGTCTTCTATGCCATGTCTTTTGATGTATGTATGCTTAGTTTATCATTTAAGGCTCTGTAGTGAGTGCATTGAGCTTGTAAACATGCCTACTGTTATCAGTTTTTGACATGCCATGTTGTTGAATCTGTTAACGAATTTATATTGACATGGGTGTTACTATATTTTCTAACCTTTTGGCTTATGGTCAGTAAGGGACTTTTGATCTATGCTTTGAGTAGATTCATGCCATGCCATGTTTTGCTATTTTAAGGTCCTGTAGCATGTAGTTTTGCTGCTCTGAACTTTGCAACCTGATGCTGTTTTTGCCATGCCCAGCCTGATATTTTGTGCACTTTTGCCATGCTTGTTTGAACCTGTTATGATGTGAATAGCCGTGCTCAGTGCTCATCTTTGTCGAGCATCTTGTAGATCTCGCCATGTACTTTGTTGATACGTTTGTGCAGTAGCTTAATTAATTGTTGCTTGCTAAGTGGCATCATGCTGTTAATGGCAGATTTGTGCCATTCTTGTTTTGCTTGTCATTTGCAAACCGGCATCCGATTCCGTGATCTTTATATCGATTTCAACCAAAATCATCTCATCTTTCCAGTGGCATACTTGGTTTGCCAAGTTGATGTCTGTTATCATTTACCTTCCAGAGCGAATACGCATTGCATATCACATCCCGATATCATGTCATGTTTTGCATCATGTTGATTGTGCATTGCACCGTGATTTATTGTGGTTCTTTGTTTGTGTTGTTGCTTTGGGTAGAGCCGAGACGAGTACGGATCGAGGAACCTGTTGAGAACGCTTTAGGGATCAAGCCAAACTCTAGAACATTGCGCAAGATGACCATACCTCAAATCACTTCTATCTTTGCTATGCTAGTTGCTCGCTTTTGCTATGCCTATGCGATGCCTACCACTTGCTATATCATGCCACCCATATTGCCATGTCAGCCCTTAACCATCCTTTCCTAGCAAACCGTGATTGGCTATGTTACCGCTTTGTCAGCCCTCTTATATGTAGTTGCAGGGAAGCTGAAGTTTGTTCCTTGTTGAACATGGAGATGTTGTTCCTTGTTGAACATGTTTACTTGTTGATATCACAATATATATCTGCTATGTTTAATACATCTATATATTTGTAAAGGGTGGAAGGCTCGCCTTATGCCCGTGGTTCCACCTTTCCCACCCTAGTTTCCGCCATACCGTGTTATGTTCCTTGATTTCGCCCTTACGGTTGTGATTTATGGGACCCCTTGATAGTTCGCTTTGTATAAGACTCGCCCAAGAAGGCCCAACTTTGGTTTTACCATTTGCCACCTGCCTTTTCCCCGGTTTTCGAGCCCGAGGGTCATCTTTATTTTAACCCCACCAGTGCTCCTTCGAAAGGGTCCTAACTAGAGCCCCGTGCCCCTCAAGGCAACTTGAGGTCTGGTTTAGTTGTATGGACTGCTCATCCGGATGTGTCGAGAACGAGATATTGCAGCTCCTATCGGGATTTGGGCCACAACGGGTGGCTTTGCTGGTCTTGTTTTATTTCCAAATGTCTTGTAGTCCGGGATTCCGAGATTGATCGGTCTTCCCTAGAAGGAATATCCTTCGCGACCGTGAGAGCTTATAATGGGCTGTTGGGACACCGCAGGTAATATCTTTCAAAGCCGTGCCGCGTTATGAGGCGATGGGAATTTGTTAATGTCCGCCAGAAACCCGGTTGACCTCAAATAAAATAACATCAATCAAGGTAACTGATGGTCTCTTCTGGAGTCCGGGAAGTAACCGTGTTGGAGTTATGTCCGACGAAGTAGTTCGGATCACTTTTGATCGCTATTAGTTTCACATGTTTTGCTCCTCTTCTCGCCTCTTTTGTAGATAGCCACCATATATGGTCGCTGCTGCAGCTCCACTTTACTACTCGCCCTTCCTATGTTTAAATAGTCTTGATCTCTGGTGAGATTGGAGTCCCGTGACTCTGGATATTCCAAAACAGTTTCGGGCCGAGACCAGGGCAGGTGATTCAACCGAGCTCAAGGGAGTTCAGAGGAACGGGTCCATTATGTGTCTTTTCCGATGATCAGAGTGGTGCTCATTGGGACATCGATCCGGTGGATTTGGGGTATCTTCTTTTATTTTGGTTCCGAGTCCCTTGAGTGTATCAATGATGGATGTTTATTTATGTATTGTGGTGGTAACAACCAACTATGTATCTCTTTTCCTTATGTATTAATGGGTTGTGTGAAGATTACCTCACTTTGCACATTGCTTTCAATGGTTATGTCTAAGTCGGCTCAACGGGAGATATAGCCATCGGGGCGAAACCCCTTAGTAGCCCCTAACCAGGCTTTAATGACGGAGTCCCCGCAGATTGTCTTCGCATTGCAGGGGGGTTTTCCAAATTCTCCAGAGATCTTTGTAACGAAAAGGTCCGGTTCCTTCAAATTGCACCTCGTCGTTGAATAATGGCTACCCCGGTGGTTAATGAGAAGTCGGGCATTTTTACATTTTCCACCCTGACCATGTAAGTAAATCGCTATTAAAGAGACGGGATCCCAGATCCAAATCATACCATGTCCTCCCCATCCTTCTCAAAAGGCCGAAAAATCCATCCACCATGGCTGGTTGTCGGGTTCCTCCCCGCCCCCGAGCACTAGGCCTATTGGGAGAAAGCTATCCCCAACCCATTAAAGGGAAACGGGGTTTCTTCCCCCATTCCCCGGGGACTGGATAGCCATTTATAATTGCCGGAGTACGGAAGCTATCCAAACCCATCCAAGGGAGGGGGTATCTTCGCCCACCGTGGGGGCTATTTGTCCACCTTTCCATCGAAATGGTTTTAGGGCCCAGCTAATTCACCCGACCTCCATATTGAACGGTTTGTTCTTGAGATTTCCAGGCCCATTCCGGGGAAAGGCTATTTTGTTTACCTCCTAAGACGGGCAACAAGGGGCGGAGCCCAAAAGGGATGGAGGATCCTATCCCCAAGAAGAGTAAATGGCCTTCGGGTGGCTAATGGAGGATGTCCTTAGATATCCGGAAAGGCCTTCCATTTGAAACCCTGGCCCAAGGGGAGAGCCCCTGAGGAAAAAAAATTTTCCCAACGGTAAACAAACCATTGGCTAAACAATTGAAGTCATTCCATATGTAATCAGAGGAAACCTCAAATAGGGAAACCCAGGATTCAAATGGGGAAGATAGCCGGGAACGCTGTAAAACCCACGGTTTCACCAAGTCCTCTTTTATCAGCAAGGGAGGAGTGATTAATCCGAGACCGGGCGGGTAAGAGAACTTGAGGGGTCAACCCGGAAAATAGGAGAAGCGCCGAACGGCGGCCCTCCTCCCCCAAAGGCCTGGCCCCCCTTCTTGATCCACAAGGGGGGGGGTTGTGAAGGAAAGACCTGGGGGTGGGCGCCCCAAAGGGTTCCACTTAGGGAGAGGGGGGGAAGGGGAGGCCCAGGGCCCACGGCTGCCCCTCCCCTTTAAAGGCCCTTGGGGCCCCCCTTGACTCATCTTGGGGGGCCCAAGGGGGACTCCTCCCCCAACGCCTCCCTAGGGTTCCCAACCCCGGCCATGGGGCCCTGGGAGCACACCACCCACCGGCTGGTTCCTCCCCTTAGCCCACCCCCCTTAGGTGGCCCCACCTGGGACCCGACCTTCCGTTCCCAGACAATACCGTGACCCCAAACCCCCCGGTCAAACGATTCCATATTAGTTCTTACCTCCGACCTTCCGAACCCTGGACGCCCGGATCTTATCCGCTAACAATTCCTTTCTGCTATCATATTCTACAACCCTGGCCAAACCTTATGTAGACCAGGGCGGAACTGCAATGAGAACGCCTCCTCAAAAACCAACACGGATCTGGATACCCATGTTGGTTTACATGCTCCCGTGTCCATGTAACCATATGTCGAGGATTCAATAACCTCAAAAAACCCTTTGTCAACTAGTTTTTCCCAATCATCCCTATCCCCTACCGCCTCCAACACGAATACTTTACTGACGAATGCATGATTTGGGATTTACACTTTGGCATTTGATCATTATGATGATGCATTACCGAAAGGGGAAATACCTTGCCTAGGAACAAATCCCCCTCATGGTCAAAATGACATTGGAGATACCAGAGTCCCTTTATGTTTGCTAGAGGTTTGGTCACCGACTCCACGGTCCGGATTCACATCTCATTCAAAGGAAAAGATCTTGCTTGGAAAAGCCTGCAAAGAATACAAAGTTTGTTTGAGGTTGTCGCCTCACATATTCTCCTAATGTGTGATCCCCAAATGCATCCAAGTCCATGTAAAACCGCTACTTTGATCAACGGCTAGCAACTAAGGGCTCACTAACATATTGTGGTTATGATTAGAATAGATTTTGAAAACAATTAAGCATAATAAAAACAATTATCTGAACAAGGAAATATTTAATATTTTATTTTCCTTGGATATTTCCTCTCCCACTTACTAGGTAATAATCTGTTACAGTGATAATAAACCCATAGAGTTCTCTTTACTTTTTGCTCAAGAGGTTTTCAACGGACCAATTTTTGGGATCCTTGACTTTCAAATTTCTATGTTCCATCTTGAACATTTTACAATAGTTAAGCAGCTTTTCCGGTCTTCTTGGAAACCCGGGCCTTGGCAAGTCAATACCCCAAGTTGTTTAAATTTGATGCCCCGAGCTTTATACTCCTAGGCGGTGATGAATTACCCAAAGCTTTGGGTCC
>JAHIAM010014611.1:0-22606 GCA_021605205.1 Aegilops longissima | reverse complement strand
AAAGAAGGTCGATGCCCTCTAGGATTGGAGGTGGAGAAGATACATGCATGCCCTAATGACTGCATCCTCTACCGTGGTGCCTATAGGATCTGAACGCATGCCCGTATGCGTGCATTGCGGTATAAGATCGACGAGATGACCCCGTGATGTTGACGGCAGCCTCCTGTGAAGAGGGTTCTCGCGAAGGTGATGTGGTATGCTCCTATAATACCACGGTTGAAACGTCTGTTCGTAAACGGAGAGCATGCCAAGTTGATGCGATGGCACGAGAGGACCGTAAGAAAGACGGAAGTTGAGAGCACCCACCGACGGGTCGCAGTGGAGAAAAATCGAGAGAAAGTATCGGGATGAGTTTGCAAAGGACCCAAGGAACGATGGTTTGCTTTAAGCGCCGATGGCATTAATCCTTTCGGGAGCAGAGCAGCAATCACAGCACCTGGCCCGTGACTCTATGTATGTATAACCTTCCTCCTTGGATGTGCATGAAGCGGAAGTTCATTATGATGCCAGTTCTCATCCAAGGCCCTAAGCAACCCGGCAACGACATTGATGTGTACCTAAGGCCATTAGTTGAGGAACTTTTACAGCAAGCCGGCAATCGCGGTATGAGGGGAGACTGACTGGAAAAGGCACGCTTGGAAGAGACTCAATAATATGCAGGGACGGATATTCTTGGTCTCAAGCACACTACACAGCTTCTACAGAACTCTACCTTGGTGACCCCTGTGATGTCGATGAACACAAGAACAGTCTCAAGGCCCAAACACCCTTGAGCAAAGGCGACGATCGGATTACATGTGAACACATCAGACTTTCAGCAGTTGGTTGGAAACACGCCTCGAGGTGACAAAGACTGTTTGTGATGAGTTGTACTTGTTGTCCAGGGACCATCTTCGACTGTAATGATTTGGAAAGGATACGAGATAAATGGGAATACATTTTACACGATCGACCAAGATGAAAAGAGCACCAACTAAAACAGCGTGTCCGCTTTGATGCAGCAACCGACAAGGGAAATGACACATATTATGGTTACATAGTAGACATATGGGAACTTGACTACGGAGTAGATTTTAAGGTCCCTTTGTTTAAGTGCAAGTGGGTCAATCTGTCAGAGGCGGGTACAGTAGACCCACAAAGACGGAATGACAACAAGGATCTGAAAATCTTGGGTACACCGATGAACCGCTCGTCTCTAGCCAATGATGTGGCACAGGTTATCTATGTGAAGGACATGTCTACCTGATCGAGGAAAAGAAAAGATAAGGAAGCGAATACATCATACAATGAGCCAAAGCGCCACATAGTTCTTTTCAGAAAAAGGGACATCCTGGGAGTGGAGGGCAAGATGATATGTCTCAAGAGTATGAAAAGTTTCATGAAATTCCCTTCAAAGTCAAGGCTGACCCAAGCATCCCGATAAACGATGAAGATTATCCATGGTTACGCGCAATAAGCAACGACACAAGCGAAGAAAAAGTGAAGACTTTCTCCCGCAACTATTATGATGATACCGTGCCAACTTTGTAACACACGAGTATGATACCATTGTCCGCTTTGTTCATGAACATGCTATGCCAACTTTTTCAGAGTTCATTTGAAAACTATGAATTTGAAAACCTCGCTAACCAAGGGCGCCACACCGTTTATAAGCCCGCCCCTCTACGCCTTTGTTGAGCTCACAAACTTGTGATTCACACAAATTTCAAAGAATTCAAATTTTATAAAACTAATGACACAAACAGAAAGTTTATAATTGTTCTAAAACAAATGGCACTAACAGAAAGTTTATAATTTTGCTGACCTAAAAGCAAAAAGAATTAAAAATAAAGCAAAAACCAAAAGAAAATAAATAATGCAGAAAACAAAACAAAAACTTGAAAAATAATAATAATAGCAACAATAAGCATTTTGTTGTAAGTAGAAACAAAATAAAATAAATAAAGCAACAAAGAAAACAAAAAAAGTGCCACCTAAAACTAAAAGAAAAAGAAATAAAATATAAAGCAAAAAAAGTGCTTACCATCGGGCCCCACGGCCTGAATACGACTAGAAACCCTACATGGGCCAGGATTCAGCCCGCAGAGGCCCAATAGGCCCACAGCAAGAGCAAGATTAGGCCCAAAGCCTGCATTAGAGAGGAGCTCGAAAGGGGAGGCACACCAGCGCTTATAAACCAAAGGCCGGGCGCCTTCAACTAGCGAGGTGGGACTAAATATTTGCGCTGGGCAGCACAGGTTTTTGGTCCCGGTTATGCACCAACTGACTAAAGGGGGCATTGGTCCCGGTTCGTGGCACCAACCGGGCTAATGCCCCATTTTAAGTCCCGGTTGGTGCCACCAACCGACCAAAGGTTGCCGCTTCCCGCCTTTGGGCTGCTGGAATTTGTTTGGTCCCGTTGGTGGCACCAACCGACTAGTGGGGGGCATTAGTCCCGTTGAGCCATGAACCGACTAATGCCCTTGCTATATAAGAAAACACTTGGGATATTTCAGATTCATCGCCCATTTGCCCCTCAACCTCCCCGACGCCGCCAGTTGCCCCGACGCCGCCGACGCCGCCGCCGCCGCCCACGCCTGCCGTCACCATCGCTGCCGCTCGCTGCCTGTCGCCATCGCCGCCACCGCACGCTTCGTCTGCTGTTGCCGCCCGCCTCGCCGCCGCCAAGACCAAGATTCGCCCCAGCTGCCGCTCGCCTCGCCGCCGCCTCGCCGCGCCGCCGCTGCCGCCGCCCGCCGCCTGCCTCCGCGACCGCGCCGACCTCGCCGACCTCGGCTCGCCGCCTCCCTCCTCGACCTCGGCTGCCGCCTCCGCCTCCCGACCTCGCTGTCGCCTCCGCCTCCTGCCCTGGGCTGACCTGCCGCCCGCCACAAGTGAGCCTCACAAGACCCTGCCTCCCCGCCGCCATGATTTTTTTTTTTTCATAAATGTTCATGATTTTTTCATAAATGTATATATATTGATGTATGGATATATGTATGATGCTTTTTTGCAGTGTTGATCTAATGTTTTTTTCTGCATATATATATATGATTTTTGCAGTGTTGATCTAATGTTTTTTTTCTGCATATATATGTGATTTTTTCTGCATATATATGTGATTTTTTCTGCATATATAGATATGATCATATATATGATGTATGCATGGATCGATGTGGATGGAATATGATTTTTTTGTTCATAGAATATGATGTTTTTTATTCATAGATTTTATTTTGTTCATTAGAGAGAGGCGGGACGCCGAGGAAGTTGTACTGCTTAGAGTTAGGGTCGCCGAGGAAGAAGGAAAATAAGGAAAAGAATAAAGAGGAAGAAGGAAGAAGGAGAAGAAGAGGAGAAAAATAAGAAGAGGAAGTAGAAGAAGAGAAGAAGAAGGAATAGAGGAGAAGAAGAAAAAATTCTATTTTTTCTTCTTCTCTTTTCCTTCTTCTTCTCCTCTCTTTTTTTCTTCTATTTTTTCTTCTATTTTTTCTTCTTCTTCTTCTTCTTCTTTTTCTTCTTCTCATTTCTTCTTCTTCTTCTTCTTCTTCTTCTTCTTCTTCTTCTTCTTCTTTTTATCGGGAACGAGGGTGTCGAGGATCGCTGAGGGTCGACGGTCGGGAACTAGTCTAGAGGGTCGAGAGGGTCACAGAGGGGTCGAGGGTCGCCGAGGCCGGGTCGAGGGTCAATGTTTTGAGGGTCGAGGGTCGTCGAGGCCGGTCGAGGTTTCGAGGCACAAGGGTTTGAGGGTTCGAGGGTTCTAGGGTCGAGGGTTCGAGGGTTCTAGGGTTCTAGGGTCGAGGGTTCGAGGGTTCTAGGATCCAAGGAAGAAGGAAGAAGAAGAAGAAAAGAATGAGAGGAAAAAGAAGAAGAAGAAGAGAAGAAGAATAGAGGAGAAGAAGAAAAATAGAATTTTTTCATTTTTCTTCTTCTCCTCTATTCTTTTCTTCTTCTCCTTTTTTTTCTTTTTTTTCTTCTTCTTCCTTCTTCCTTCTTCCTCTTTCTTCCTTTTCCGATAGGGGTACCGATAGTGTCAAAGTATTGAAGAAATTATGGCTTCATCATTAGCCGGAAGTAATTATGGCATGATGGTGAAGTTCTCCAAAGTTAGTTTCGAATGGAGTCCCGGATAGGATAATTTGCCTTTTGCTGAACTTTGTACCAAAAAGCTAATTATCCTATCTCGGACTCCGCTCCAAAACAACTTTGGAGAGCTTGCACCATCATGCACCTGTTATTTTACTTAATGATGAAGACATGGTTTTGTTGAACTTTAACACTAGGCAACCTCCCGACCCTCGGCGATCTTCGACCCTTAACCTCGACCGCCGGGCGATCCACGACCTCTACCCTCATCATGGGGCCGATGCCCACGCCACTTGTGGGACATAGATGTACTGTTCAACGCCACCCTCCCGATAGCTTCAACACGGGGGGTCGATATACGCACTTCTCCTAGCTTGAAGCATTCTCGAGGCCACCCCTAACCCTTGAAGCGCTTGTCGAGGCCACCCCAAACCCTAGAGAAGCAGCGCCGAGGCCACTAATATGATTCCTTATTGTGATTAGCTAGCTAGTTCTACGCTGGCACTAATATATCCATATCTGTCATGTTTGAATAATAATTGCCATTTTGTAAATATTTGTAGAAACTATGGACACCCCGAGACGAAGCACAAGAAGCGTTGTTGAGGGACATAATCGCACACGGAAGTGATGCCGCCTCCTCGATGATGTTTCTCAACGCCGACAACGATGGTCTAGAAGGAGAGGTGAAGAAGCAGCTGGCTATGATTTACATGGTCTGGCGACCCAATGCCGTGCAAGAAGGAGAGGGTGAAGAAGTAGACCGTGAGGACGGCTCCGTGATCACCAAACCGAGTTCGCCAGGTATATATATTAGTTAAGCCTGTGCTGACTAGCTCTCGCCTTTGTTTTGGTATATATGTACACATATTAATTAACTCGCCTTTGTTCTTTTTCTAGTTCTCCGGATCGAGCACAACTTCGTAAAGAGACGAGGCCCAAGAAAAGTTGAGCTCGGATGAAAAGTTTGAGATCATACAAATCGCAAGACGACGCCAACCGATTGAACCCTACCGACAAAGAAGGCATTTGTTGCTCAAGGCGGGTTCTCGTTAGGGACAAGATCCCGATCAGCATCCACCAATGGTATAAGCCTAAGAACGAAGACCCCGAGGTGTCTTGTGTCAATGATATGCAGAAAATGATCTTTGACCGAGCTGAAGTCAAATTTTACCCTACCGCCAGAGGATGATCCGAGAAGCCAGAATAGAGCCATTAATCAAGTCTTTTGCTCTTAAGAAGATGGCAGAACTATTCAGGAATTGGAAGAAAGACCTCAATACGTATGTCGAAAAAAATGAGACACCAGAATTCACGGCAAATATGAGAAGATCGAGATGATCGCCCGCATTTGTGGCCTACAAGACATCGGAAAAGAGTAAAAAGATGTCAGCGACAAACAAGAGAAATGCTGCGAAGAAGAAGCTTCACCATCGCACGGGGTCGTGGTTACCTCATAGCCTGCCTAAGTGGGCCAAGGCTGAGAATGATCTGCTTGATAAAGGGATCGAACCCAAGACAATGAACTGGCCAGACTGCTGTCGGACTTGGTTCTTCGGGCCATGGATCCTTGGACCCTATAACGGGAAGTGCATTTGACGGATTTAACAATTGGACATACCACCAAGAGGCTTAAGCATTATATCAAAGCAGCGCAGCAAGGGAAGTTCGCTCTGCATGGGAGAAGGACGAGCTCACAATGGCCTCGGGAATCTCGAGCACCTCGGACGGAACACGAGGCACGCCAGCTCCCTTTCGTGGAAGGCTGGATTTTGACGCAGGGGTTACAAAACCCATGAGAGGAGGAAGAAACCGAGCAGAGCCTAATGCAGCGCTGCACGAAAGGGTAATGGGGCTAGAGGAACGAGAAGCAGCCGATCACAACAAACGACCCGCCAAGCTTCCCCGGTTACCCCGCCATCTCAGCCGAGAAGCAGCGTGGCTTCCACCGAGCTGCTTCAGCCAGAGCAGCATGCCTTGACGGCTCCTGCCAGCTATCCTGTGGATGCTATCACGGATGCTGAAAGTTGCCACCTTATGGCGCAATGGAGCAATTTGAAGGTCAAGGCGGTTGTTGGCTCTGCTTATCCCACTAAACCCGACTCAACTTTTCACCGCCGCCGATTCCGTATGGATATGCTAAGGTGATGGTCGATGAAATAACGGAGGGATTTGAGGAGCTCCGCTTGACCACCCTACCGTGAAGGGGAGTATCGGCTGGGTTCTCGCTCAAGACTCCATGCCTATGGCGGAAGGATCTCATCAACCTTCCGAACTGACGCCTCGCCTCCTCCTCCTCCGCGAAGTCAGGCACTCGCCTCCTCCTCCTCCTCGAAGTCAGGGCACTCCGCCTCCATCGCCTCCTCCTCCGGCGAGTGACGATCAGGGCACTCGGCCGGCTCCTTCTCCGCACGTGGCGGCACTCCGCCTCTTTCTCCGCCGCACCGCGCGCCCGGCAGCCAGCCTCCTCCTTCTCCGCCACGCCGCAAGGGCGGAAGAGACCCGCCGCCGCCCGCTGCTCCGGCCGTCGTAGTCCTTTTCCTCCGCCGTAAGCAAGGAAAGAAGACATCCGCCTCCGCCTGCTCTGCCGGGCGCCTAGCAAGACAGCCAAAGGCGGAGGAGATAGATTCGGTCCTTCTCAAGACTCTGCAGAAGTTACTGCACGAGAGGAGCGAGGAGGAAAACGCGAAGATCGTGCGCATCAAGTGGATGACTGGTTTGAAGGGTTGAAAGCAAAGAGACATCCACCTCCGGAGGAGAAGGTAGATCCGCCAAAGCGAAGCGCACTGCTGCCCCGGCAAAACCACCCAAGTCTCCGCCAAAGGCAACTATGAGCGCATTATTGAAAGGCATTTGCCAAGCGGAGAGATCGGGAAGTACTGCGCTGATCAAAGGATGAAAGAACGACGAGCTGGGAAACAAATTGCCCAGCTCGGCGAACAAGCCGGGCAATCGTGCCCCCGCTCAAGGTGCTCATAGCGACATCGCCGATCCGAGGATGGTGCCCGTTATGGCAATCTCAAGATTACCTGCCCGACGATGTACAATTTGATTTCTTGGAGGTGCAGATACAAAGATACGAGTACGGAAGCCTCTCACAAAGATGAAAGCTCTAACAACGATGATGCTAAGATTGCATGATTGGTACATGAAAACCTGCAAAGAGTCCGAGGGGAGGAATACTTTGTATGTGAGAGTTAAAAGGAGCATGACCTCCTTGGAATTGAACTGTTGCCTATTCCATTTGAGGAGTTCTATCAGTTTTTCAATCAATTGGCCCTCGATAAAGCAATGTCACCTTCTACTGTCTGTAAGTAGTACTACTTCTGTCATTAAGTATCTCTATATAACTCAGCTCTTTCATTGCATGTATTTATAAATATCCTCACTATATTATGCAGATTGAAGATCGCAGAAATGAAGAAAAAACAAGTGGGTGATATTGGGTTCATTAACACATATCTCATCGATGCAAATGAGGTTGAATATCGTGCAAGGAAACCGAGGCCAACTTGCTACGATCGTTGGAAATAAATGAACACAAAATACAATACTCTTTCCTTACAACTACACGTGAGTGTTACTGTCTTGTGGCATATTCGGTTTCCTTATTTAGTCCAGGTTATAGAAATGTAATATTGATGAGTTATGCATGCGCAGGGTTCCACTATATTCTCCTAGAGATTAAGCTTGAGCAGGAGTAGTAACTGTCTTAGACTCGAGACTAAAAGATCCCAAGGAGTATGCGGACATGACCGAAATGCTCGAGAAGTAAGTTAAATCGATCATTATCCACCATATCAGCAACTTTGTTCATTTCTGATATCAAGTAATTGTTTTCTTTGTATGGCAGGGCTTGGGGAAAATTCACCAAAAAGCTCCGGACTACCAAGAAGCTGCAATTTAGACACCAAAGTAAGTACTATATAGTAGCATATTCCACGCATCTCCTAGTGATTCAAGCGCTAGTTTCATCAATACCATTTAGCATGTGCTTGCTAATTATCAGTTTGATTGACCTCTGTTTCTTGTAAAGTGGTTGTGGCAGGAACAAGGAATGATTTCTGTGGATACTACGCTTTGAGTCCATCCGCCACACGACCTGTGAGAGGGCTACTCCGACAAACAATTTGAAGTGCGTAAATAAAAATATTCACAATTTTATTTTATTACCATCATTTGTGTTGAGTTTCATTCATTCATTCATATATATATATATATATATATATATATATATATATATATATATATATATATATATATATATATATATGTATGTATGTATGTATTGACCCTTTCTTAAAATTAGATGTTTCGAAGCGGATGAACTCCTAGCACCAGATCGCATACGAGCAATTCAAGAGGAATTGGCGCATTCTTTCTTGACTATGTGATCGCTGAAGACGGGAATACCATGTGGACCACGCTATCCGTATTGTAAAAGATAATTATTGTATATATGTAGCCGTAGTGTCGGATAGATATACGAGAACTTGTTGTTCACCAATCTCTGAGAAGGAGAGGTGGTCGATATCACTTCTCTCGTATGCATATATGTTCATGACGATCTTCTGCTTGCTTAATTACTAGCTAGCTAGCATGTCTAGTTAGTCCTCTCTATACGTATGTATAGTACGAAGGCCACCAAGCACGGACAAAAGAAAGGACACTTTTCTATTAATTAGCTAGCTATAGCACAATATATGAAACACCTAAATTAACCCCCAAAACCCCCAAACCCCCCCTTTGAAAAAAAAACCAGAGCCAAAGAAATGTCGACGCTGGATGTTTATTGGTCCCGGTTGGTGCCACCAACCGGGACCAAAGGCCCTCCCGCCTGGGCTCAGCGGACAGGCCACGGAGGGCCATCTGTCCCGGTTCTCGATAGAACCGACTAAAGGGTGAGGGTATTAGTATCGACCTTTAGTCCCGTTCATGAACCGACTAAAGACCCTTACCAACCGGGACTATAGGCCCTTTTTCTACTAGTGAAAGGACAACGAATTGCCCGAGAGTACGCATTTAAGGTTAAAGAAGGCTGTCTGCCCTCTAGGGTTAGAGGTGCAGAAGATACATGCATGCCTCTAATGATTGCATCCTCACCCGCGTGAGTACGAGGATTTGAGAGCTTGCCCGGTATGTGGTGCATTGCGCTATAAGATCAGCCGCGATGAGCATGGTGATGTCGAGGGCGAGCGCCCTAGGAAGAAGATTCCTCGCTAAGGTGATGTGGTATTCTCCTATAATACCACAGCTTGAGACGCTTGTTCCAAAACAAAGAGCATGCCAAGGCGATGCGATGGCACGTAGAAGACCGTAAGAAAGACGGAAAGTTGAGAGTTCCAAACGACGGGTCGCAGTGGAGAAAAATCAAAGAAAGTACGGGAAGGAGTTTGCGATGACGCAAGGAGCGTATGGTTTGGTCTAAGCGCAGATGTCATTAATCCTTTTGGGGAGCAGAGCAGCAACCATAGCACCTGGCCTGTGACTCTATGTTTGTATAACCTTCCTCCTTGGTTGTGCATGAAGCGGAAGTTCATTATGATGCCGCTCATCCAAGGCCCTAAGCAACCCGGCAACGACATTGATGTGTACCTAAGGCCATTAGTTGAAGAACTCTTACAACCGTGGAATGGAACAGGTGTACGCAAGCGTGATGAGCACATGGGGAAGAATTTGACCTAAAGGTGTTGCTGTTCGTGACCATCAATGATTGGCCTGCTCTCAAGAACCTTTCGTGATGCATAAACAAGGGATACCGCGGATGCACGCACTGTTTGGATGATACCGACAGATATATTTGAATAGTTGTATGAAGAATGTGTACCGACATCGCCGATTTCTTCCGAGCAGGCATCCCGTAAGAAAGAAAGGCAAGCATTTCAAAGGTGAGGCGGATCAACGGACGAAGCCTCGCCACCGCATCGGTGCCGATGTACATGATATGGTCAAGGATTTGAAGGTGATATTTGGAAAGGTCCCATGGCGGACAACCTGTTCCAAAGGACGCTGATGGACGCGCACCCATGTGGAAGAAGAAATCTATATTTTGGGACCTGCCATATTGAAAGACCTAGAGGTCCGCCTCCGAATCGACGTGATGCACGTGACGAAGAATCTTTATGCGTGACCTCTGCTTGGCTTCTTGGGCGGTATGGGAATGAAGGAAATATGCCCTAGAGGCAATAATAAAGTTATTATTTATTTCCTCATATCATGATAAATGTTTATTATTCATGCTAGAATTGTATTAACCGGAAACATAATACATGTGTGAATACTTAGACAAACATATAGTCACTAGTATGCCTCTACTTGACTAGCTCATTAATCAAAGATGGTTATGTTTCCAACCATAGACATGTGTTGTTATTTGATTAATGGGATCACATCATTAGGAGAATGATGTGATTGACATGACCCATTCCGTTAGCCTAGCACTTTATCGCTTAGTATATTGCTATTGCTTTCTTCATGACTTATACATGTTCCGTAACTATGAGATTATGCAGCTCCCGCTTGCCGGAGGAACACTTTGGTGCTACCAAACGCCACAACGTAATCGGGTGATTATAAAGGAGTACTACAGGTGTCTCCAAAGGTACATGTTGGGTTGGCGATTTCGAGATTAGGTTTTGTCACTCCGATTGTCGGAGAGGTATTCTAGGCCTTCTCGTAATACACATCACATAAGCTCTTGTAAGCATTGCAACTAATAAGTTAGTTGCGAGATGATGTATTACGGAACGAGTAAAGAGACTTGCCGTAACGAGATTGAACTAGGTATTGGATACCGACGATCGAATCTCGCAAGTAACATACCGATGACAAAGGGAACAACGATGTCGTTATGCGGTTTGACCGATAAAGATCTTCAGAGAATATGTAGGAACCAATATGGGCATCCAGGTTCCGCTATTGGTTATTGACCGAGAATAGTTCTAGGTCATGTCTACATAGTTCTCGAACACGAGGGTCCGCATGCTTAACGTTACGATGACAGTTTATTATGAGTTTATAAGTTTTGATGTACCGTTTGTTCGAGTCCCGGATGTGATCACGGATTAAGACGAGGAGTCTCGAAATGGTCGAGACATAAAGATTGATATATTGGAAGCCTATATTTGATATCGGAATGGTTCCGATGAAATCGAATTTTACTGAACACCGGGGTTACTGAACCTCCTGGGGATATTGGGCCTTAGTGGGCCATAAGCGAGAAGAGGAGGGTCGGCCAGGCAGGCCGCGCCGCCTCCCCTAGTCCCAATAGGACAGGAGAGGGGGGGCGCTCTCTTCCTTCTTTCCCTCCCCCTTTCCTTCTCCAACAAGGCAAGAGGGGGGGTCCTACTCCCCGGGAGTAGGACTCTCCAGCGCACTTTTGGGGCCGGCCGCACCTCCCTTGCTCCTTTATATACGGGGCAGGGGCACCCCATAACACACAAGTTGATCTACGGATCGCTCCTTAGCTGCAGCGGTGCCCCTCCACCATATTCCACCTCGGTCATATCATCGCGAGCTTAGGCGAAGCCCCGCGCCGTAGAGCATCATCATCGCCACCACGCCGTCAGGTTGACGTAACTCATCCCCGACACTTTGCTGGATCGAGTCCGGGATCGCCATCGAGCTGAACGGTGCTGAACTCGGAGGTGCCGTGACGCTCGGTACTTGGATCGGTCGGATCGTGAAGACGACGACTACATCAACCGCTGTTGTCATAACGCCTGGCCACGGTTCACGAGGGTACGTGGACATACACTCTCCCCGCCGCTGCTATGTCATCACCATGATCTTGCGTGCGTAGGAAATTTTTGAAATTACTACGCCCCAAAGAGGGCATCCGAGCCTGGTTTTATGCATTGATGTCATATGCACGAGTAGAACACAAGTGAGTTGTGGGCGATATAAGTCCTATCGCTACCAGCATGTCATACTTTGGTTCAGCGGTATTGTGAGATGAAGCGCCCGACCGACATTACGCCAGACGCTTACGCGAGACTGGTTTCACCGCCGAGCACTCGCTGCTTAAAGGTGACCGGCGGTGTCTGCTCTCTCACTTTAGTTGAACTGAAAAGGGCTACGCCCGTCCTTGCGAAGGTTAAAACAGCACCAACTTGACAAACTATCGCTGTGGTTTTGATGCGTAGGTAAGAACGGTTCTTGCTCAGCCCGTAGCAGCCACGTAAAACTTGCAACAACAAAGTAGAGGACGCCTAACTTGTTTTTGCAGGGCATGTTGTGATGTGATATGGTCAAGACGTGATGCTATATTTTATTGTATGAGATGATCATGTTTTGTAACCGGTTATCGGCAATCGGCAGGAGCCATATGGTTGTCGCTTATTGTATGAAATGCAAAGCCATGTAATTGCTTTACTTTATCACTAAGCTGTAGCGATAGTCGAGAAGAAATAGTTGGCTAGACGACAACGATGCTACGATGGAGATCAAGGTGTCGCTACCGGTGACGATGGTGATCACGACGGTGCTTCGAGATGGAGATCACAAGCACAAGATGATGATGGCCATATCATATCACTTATATTGATTGCATGTGATGTTTATCCTTTATGCATCTTATCTTGCTTTGATTGACGGTAGCATTTTAAGATGATCTCTCACTAAAATTATCAAGACGTGTTCTCCCCGAGTATGCACTGCTACAAAGTTCGTCGTGCCTGCACACCACGTGATGATCGGGTGTGATAAGCTCTCACGTCCATCTAAAACGGTGCAAGCCAGTTTTGCACACGCAGAATACTCAGGTTAAACTTGACGAGCCTAGCATATGCACATATGGCCTCGAACACGGAGACCGAAAGGTCGAAAGCGTGAATCATATAGTAGATATGATCAACATAGTGATGTTCACCATTGAAAACTACTCCATCTCACGGATGATCGGTTATGGTTTAGTTGATTTGATCACGAATCACTTAGATGACTAGAGAGATGTCTATCTAAGTGGGAGTTCTTAAGTAATATGATTAATTGAACTTAAATTTATCATGAACTTAGTACCGATAGTATTTTGCTTGTCTATGTTTACTGTAGATAGATGGCTCGTACGTTGTTCCGTTGAATTTTAATGTGTTCCTTGAGAAAGCAAAGTTGAAAGATGATGGTAGTAATTACACGGACTGGGTCCGAATTTGAGGATTATCCTCATTGCTGCATTGAAGAATTACGCCCCGAAGCACCGCTGGGTGCCAGTGCCTGCTGAGGAGCAACGCCGTGGTTGTGAACGCCTCGCGAGCAAAGTCGATGACTACTCTATAGTTCAGTGCCATGCTTTACGGCTTAGAACCGGTCTTCAACGACGTTTTGAACGCTATGGAGCATATGAGATGTTCCAAGAGTTGAAGTTAATATTTCAAGCAAATGCCCGGATTGAGAGATATGAAGTCTCCAATAAGTTCTATAGCTGCAAGATGGAGGAGAATAGTTCGCGCTGAACGATACTCAAAATGTCCGGGTATAATAATCACTTGATTCAACCGGGAGTTAATCTTCCGGATGATAGTGTCATTGACAGAATTCTCCAATCACGCCACCAAGCTACAAGAGCTTCGTGATGAACTATAATATGCAAGGGATGACCAAGACAATTCCCGAGCTCTTCGCAATGCTAAAAGCTGCGGAGGTAGAAATCAAGAAAGAGCATCAAGTGTTGATGGTCAACAAAACCACTAGTTTCAAGAAAAAGGGCAAAGGGAAGAAGAAGGAACTTCAAAAGAACAGCAAGAAAGTTGCTGCTCAAGAGAAGAAACCCAAGTCTGGACCTAAGCCTGAAACTGAGTGTTTCTACCGCAAGCAAACTGGTCACCGAAGCGGAACTGCCCCAAGTATTTGGCGGATAAGAAGGATGGCAAGGTGAACAAAGGTATATGTGATATACATGTTATTGATGTGTACCTTACTAGAGCTCGAGTAGCACCGGGTATTTGATACTGGTTCTGCTAATATTTGCAACTCAAAACAGGGACTACGGAATAAGCGAGCACCGCAAAGGACGAGGTGACGATGCGCTGGGAAACGGTTCCAAAGTCGATGTGATCGCGGTCGGCACGCTACCTCTACATCTACCTTCGGGATTAGTTTTAGACCTTAATAATTGTTATTTGGTGCCAGCGTTGAGCATGAACATTATATCTGGATCTTGTTTGATGCGAGACGATTATTCATTTAAATCGAGAATAATGGTTTTTCTATTTATATGAGTAATATCTTTTATGGTCATGCACCCTTGAAGAGTGGTCTATTTTATTAAATCTCGATAGTAGTAATACACATATTCATAATGTCGAAGCCAAAAGATGCAGAGTTAATAATGATAGTGCAACTTATTTGTGGCAATGCCGCTTAGGTCATATCGGTGTAAACGCATGAAGAAACTCCATACCGATGGACTTTTGGAATCACTTGATTATGAATCACTTGGTACTTATGTAACCGTGCCTCATAGGCAAGATGACTAAAACACCGCTTCTCCGGTTCTATGGAGAGAGCAACAGATTTGTTGGAAATCATACATACAGATGTATGTGGTCCGATGAATGTTGAAGCTCGTATGGATATCGTTATTTTCTCACCATCACAGATGATTTAAGCAGATATGGGTATATCTTCTTAATGAAGCATAAATCTGAAACATTTGAAAAGTTCAAAGAATTTCAGAGTGAAGTTGAAAATCATCGTAACAAGAAAATAAAATTTCTACAATCTGATCGTAGAGGAGAATATTTGAGTTACGAAGTTTGGTCTACATTTGAAAAATTGCGGAATAGTTTCAACTAACGCCACCGAACACCACAACGTAATGGTGTGTCCGAACGTCAGAATCGCATTTTACTAGATATGGTGCGATCTATGATGTCTCTTACCGATTTACCGCTATCGCTTTGGGGTTATGCTTTAGAGACGGCCGCATTCACGCTAAATAGGACACCATCAAAACTGCTAAGACGACTCCTTATGAACTATGGTTTGGCAAGAAACCAAAGTTGTCGCTTTCGAAAGTTTGGGGCTTCGATGCTTATGTGAAAAACTTCAACCTGATAAGCTTGAACCCAAATCGAAAAATGTGTCTTCATAGGATACCCAAAGGAAACAGTTGGGTACACCTTTATCACAGATCCGAAGGCAAGA
Source organism: Aegilops longissima (assembly GCA_021605205.1). Classification (NCBI taxonomy): domain Eukaryota; kingdom Viridiplantae; phylum Streptophyta; class Magnoliopsida; order Poales; family Poaceae; genus Aegilops; species Aegilops longissima. The sequence goes on along the minus strand of JAHIAM010014611.1, from coordinate 7,396 downwards.
CATTCGTTGTTAAGAATGGATCCTTTCTAGAGAAGGAGTTTCTCTCAAAGAAGTGAGTGGGAGAAAAGTAGAACTTGATGAGGTAATAGCACCAGCCCCCTTATTGAAAATGGTTCATCACGTAAATCGGTTCCTGTGACACCTACACCAATTAGTGAGGAAGTTAATGATGATGATCATGAAACTTCAGATCAAGTTTCGCTGAACTACGAGGTCAACTAGAGTAAGATCCGCACTGAGTGGTACGGTAATCCTATTCGAAGTCATGTTACTTGACCATGGTGAACCTACAAACTATGAAGAAGCGATGGTGAGCCCAGATTCGCATAATGGCTGGAAGCCATGAAATCTGAGATGGGATCCATGTATGAGACCAAAGTATGGATTTTGGTTGACTTGCCCGATGATCGGCAAGCCATTGAGAATAAATGGATCTTTAAGAAGAAGACCGACGCTGATGGTAATGTAACTGTTTATAAAGCTCAACTTGTTGCAAAAGGTTTTCGACAAGTTCAAGGGTTGACTACGATGAGACTTTCTCACCAGAAGCGATGCTTAAGTCTGTCCGAATCATGTTAGCAATTGCTGCATTTTATGATTATGAAATTTGGCAAATGGATGTAAAACTGCATTCTTGAATGGATTTCTAGAAGAAGAGTTGTATATGATGCAACCAGATGGTTTTCTTGATCCAAAAGGTGCTAACAAAGTGTGCAAGCTCCAGCGATCAATTTATGGTCCTGCAAGCCTCTCGAGTTGAATAAACGCTTTGATAGTGTGATCAAAGCATATGGTTTTATATGCACTTTTGGAGAAGCTCTGATTTACAAGAAAGTGAGTGGGAGCTCAGAGCATTTCTGATATTATATGTGGACTACATATTATTAATTGAAATGATATAGAATTTCTGGATAGCATAAAAGGATACTTGAATAAAAGTTTTCAATGAAAGACCTCGTGAAGTTGTTACATATTGGGCATCAAGATCTATAGAGATAGATCAAGACGCTTAATTGACTTTCACAAAGCACATACCTTGATAAAGTTTTGAAAAGTTCAAAATGGATCAGTGCAAAGAAAGGTTTTTACCAGACATAAGGTGTGAAATTGAGTCGACTCAATGCCCACCACAGCAGAAGATAGAGAGAAAATGAAAGATGTTCCTATGCTTCAGCCATAGGCTCTATCATGTATGCAATGCTGTGTACCAGACCTGACGATGCTTAGCAATAAGCTTGGCAGGAAGGTACCAAAGTAATCCAGAGTGGATCACTAGACAGCGGTCAAGAACATCCTGAAATACCTGAAAAGGACTAAGGATATGTTTCTCGATATGGAGGTGACAAAGAGCTAGTCGTGAAATGGTTACGCCGATGTAAGCTTTGACACTGATCCGGACGATTCTAAATCGCAAACCGGATACGTGTTTTTATTAAACGGTGGAGCTGCTCATTGGTGCAGTTCTAAACAAAGCGCCGTATGGATCTACATGTGAAGCGGAGTACATAGCTGCTTCGAAGCAGCAAATGAAGGAGTCTGGATGAAAGAGTTCATTTCCGATCTAGGTGTCATACCTAGTGCATCGGGACCAATGAAGATCTTCTCGTGACAATACGGTGCAATTGCCTTGGCAAAGGAATCCAGATTTCACAAGAGGACCAAGCATATCAAGAGAAGCTTCAATTCCATTCGGGACCAAGTCCAAGTGGGAGACATAGAGATTTGCAAGATACATACAGATCTGAATATTGCAGACCCGTTGACTAAGCCTCTTCCTCGAGCAAAACATGATCAGCACCAAGACTCCATGGGTGTTAGAATCATTACTGTGTAATCTAGATTATTGACTCTAGTGCAAGTGGGAGACTCAAGGAAATATGCCCTAGAGGCAATAATAAAGTTATTATTTATTTCCTCATATCATGATAAATGTTTATTATTCATGCTAGAATTGTATTAACCGAAACATAATACATGTGTGAATACATAGACAAACATATAGTCACTAGTATGCCTCTACTTGACTAGCTCATTAATCAAAGATGGTTATGTTTCCTAACCATAGACATGTGTTGTTATTTGATTAATGGGATCACATCATTAGGAGAATGATGTGATTGACATGACCCATTCCGTTAGCCTAGCACTTGATCGCTTAGTATATTGCTATTGCTTTCTTCATGACTTATACATGTTCCGTAACTATGAGATTATGCAACTCCCGCTCACCGGAGGAACACTTTGGTGCTACCAAACGCCACAACGTGAATCGGGTGATTATAAAGGAGTACTACAGGTGTCTCCAAAGGTACATGTTGGGTTGGCGATTTCGAGATTAGGTTTTGTCACCCGATTGTCGGAGAGGTATCTCTAGGCCTTCTCGGTAATACACATCACATAAGCCTTGTAAGCATTGCAACTAATAAGTTAGTTGTAGATGATGTATTACGGAACGAGTAAAGAGACTTGCCGGTAACTAGATTGAACTAGGTATTGATACCGACGATCGAATCTCGGCAAGTAACATACCGATGACAAAGGAACAATGTATGTCGTTATGCGGTTTGACCGATAAAGATCTTCAGAGAATATGTAGGAACCAATATGGGCATCCAGGTTCCGCTTATTGGTTATTGACCGAGAATAGTTCTAGGTCATGTCTACATAGTTCTCGAACCCGTAGGGTCCGTGACGCTTAACGCTATGGCGACAGTTTATTATGAGTTTATAAGTTTTGATGTATCAAGTTTGTTCGAGTCCCGGATGTGATCACGACATGACGAGGAGTCTCAAATGGTCGAGACATAAAGATTGATATATTGGAAGCCTATATTTGATATCGGAATGGTTCCGGATGAAATCGGATTTTACCGAACACCGGGGTTACCGAACCTCCCGGGGATATTGGGCCTTAGTGGGCCATGAGGGAGAAGAGGAGGGTCGGCCAGGGCAGGCCGCCGCGCCTCCCCCTAGTCCCAATAGGACAGGAGAGGGGGCGCGCCTCTGCTCTTTCCCTCCCCTTTCCTTCTCCAACAAGGCAGAGGGGAGTCCTACTCCCGTGGGAGTAGGACTCTCCAGCGCACCCCTTGGGGCCGCCGCACTTCCCCTTGCTCCTTTATATACGGGGCAGGGGGTCACCCCATAACACACAAGTTGATCTACGGATCGCTCTTAGCTGTGCAGCGTGCCCCCTCCACCATATTCTACCTCGGTCATATCGTCATGAGCTTAGGCGAAGCCCTGCGCCGGTAGAGCATCATCATCGCCACCACGCTGTCGGCCGACGGAACTCATCCTCGACACTTTGCTGGATCGGAGTCCGGGATCGCCATCGAGCTGAACGTGCTGAACTCGGAGGTGCCGTGACGCTCGTACTTGATCGGTCGGATCGTGAAGACGCATTTACTACATCAACCGCGTTGTCATAACGCTCCGCTTACGGTTCACGAGGGTACGTGGACATACACTCTCCCTCTCGCTGCTATGTCATCACCATGATCTTGCGTAGCGAGGGAAATTTTTGAAATTACTACGCTCCCAACAGGAAGACAAAAGATACACCGAGGCACGGAGGACCAGCAACGATGCACGGAGAAGACGGCATATATCGTGGTCATGCAAGCTACGCCTACCAAAGAAGAGAAGGAAATCTTCTTTGAATGCGTGCTCAAGATAAGGTACCGCTCGCTTCTCGTCGAATATAAAGGAATAATAAACATGGCAGAGAAAAGTTCCGTAACCTAAAGTCTCATGACTGCCACGTGATTATGACGCAATCGCTTCCGCTGCATTGAGGGGCTTTACCGAAAACGCTCGACTAGCCATTGTGAAGCTATGTGCATTTCTCAATGCAATCTCTCGAAAGGTAATCGCCCAGAAATCATACCAAGGTTACAGAATGATTTGGTGCAATGTCTTGTCAGTTTCGAGTTGGTGTTCCCACCATCCTTCTTCAACATCATGACGCAAGTCCTAGTTCACCTATGTGAAGAGATTAACGCTTTGGGTCCTGATTTCTACACAATATGTTCCCTTTGAGAGGTTCATGGAGTCTTAAAGAAATATGTTCATAACCGTGCTAGGCCGTAAGGAAGCGCCCCAAGGGCCATCAAAATGAGGAGGTGATTGATTTTGTATTGACTTTATTCCTGACCATAAGCCGATTGGTGTTCCTGAATCGCGCATAAGGGCGATCGATGGAAAAGGCACGCTAGGAGGGAACAAATAATATGTATGGACAGACATTCTCTCACCGAAGCACACTACAAAGTTCTACAGAATTCCGCCTTTGGTGGCTCCGTATATGGATGAACACAAGAATTTGCTACGCCCAAACACTGGAGCGGTCTGATGACTGGATTACACGTGAACAAACCAGGAGTTTCGCCAATTGGTTGCGTACACGCACTATGCATGGTCCCAGCTACCATCTTCGAATATAATGACTTTCAAAGGGTACGAGATAAATGGTAATACATTTTACACGATCGCCCAAGATAAGAAGAGCACCAACCAAAACAGTGGTGTCCGCTTTGATGCGTAAACCAAGACGGAAAGGAAACATATTATGGTTATATACAGGACATATGGGAACTTGACTATCGACGTGGTTTAAAGGTCCCTTTGTTTCATGCAAATGGGTCAATATGACACGAGGCGGGTAACGGAAGACCCGCAGTACGGAATGACAACAAGGATCTCAACAATCTTATGATGCGAGACGAACCATTCGCCCTAGCCAATGATGTGGCACAGGTTTTCTATGTGAAGGACATGTCTACCAAGCCAAGAAAAAGAAAAGATAAGGAAGTTAATGCATCGACGATGAGCCAAAGCGGCACATAGTTCTTTCCGGGAAGAGAAACATCGTGAGTGGATGACAAGATGCATAAGTCAGAAGATTATGAAAAGTTTGATGAAATTTCTCCATTCACAGTGAATATTGACCCGAGCATCCCGTTAAATGATGAAGATTTTCCATGGTTACGGGCAAGCAAAGGGACACACGCTGAAGAAAAGTTTCACACCCAAAGATCTGGGTGATCGGCTTCACTATCATCACTTTCTTCCGTGTTTCACACCCGAGGGGAATCTCTGTAATAGTTAGGGTAGTTATGTGTTTTGGCATTTGAAACGCCAAGAAATTTTATGTGCAAACAAATTCTTTCATGCCTTTACTGATTTTTAAAGTTAAATTATTCACAAACTAGTGATTTACACTAATTTCAAATAATTCAAAATTTAAACTATTCAAATAATTTTTTGTACCTAAAGCAAAATATTCACAAAGAAACTCTAAATACACAAAAAAACAACACAAAAATAAATAAAGCAAAAAAAAAGCCCACCTACTAGGCCAGAAGCGCCTCAGATACGACTAGAAACGCAACCTGTTGTTGGGCCGTGATGCAGGCCCACAAAGACCAAGTGGGCCATTGTGGCAGCAAAAGAACACGAGGCCCAAGAGGCCTGCTTTGGAGAGGAGCTTGAGAGAGCGACGCACGGGGTTTATAAACCAGGCGGTCGCCTGGCCACCGAGGTGGGACTAAACTTGTCGCACCAAGACCTGCCTCAATAAGACTTCTTTAGTACCGGTGGTGGCACCAACCGTACTAAAGGGGGGCCTTTAGTACCGGTTTGTGCCACCACCCGGTACTAAAGGGGGTCGCCACCGCTGCTTGGCTGGTTAAAATAGATTTTAGTACCGTTGGTGGCTCCAACCGGTACTAAAGGTGCTTCTATATATACAACACTTCAAAAATTTCATTCTCCTCTGCTTTCTTCCTCTGCTTCCATTGAACCGCTTCGCCTCGATCGACGACGCTGCATCGACCCCGCCGCCGCCGCCGCCGCCCCGTTGCCGCCTGTCGCCGCCGCCGCCTCGTTCCCCATCGCCGCCTCGCCGCCGCTGCCCCCTCCCCTCTGCTGCCGCCGCTTCGCCCCTGCCGCCGCCTCGCCTCCGCCTCGGGCCTGCCCCTCGTCATGCCGCCCCTCCCGCCGCCACGCCACACCACGGCCTGTCGCTGCCCCCGTCGCCGCCGTCATTGCCGCCACGCCTCGCCAGAGCTCTCCCCTCTAACCCTCTCTCTCGCCTCAAGGCCACCATGGGCGCCCTCCCCGAGCCCATACACACACACAAGCATGATGAACACACACACATACACGATATATGTATGAATGCATGTATATATTAGTATATACGATTTTGTATGTTTAATTAGTTTAGATTTTTAGATTATTGTTTTTCACTAGTATATATGTATGAATGCATGTTAGATGGATATAATTAGTGTTTAATTAGTATGGAATTTTTATATAATGTTGTTTTTCTGTTTTTAATGGATGTATAGAAATTGTTTTTTCTGTTTTTAGTGTTAGATGCTTAATTAGTATGAAATAGTATATAGATTTTTGAAATAGTAGAAATGTTAGAAATTTTAGTTATCAAAATCCAATCATTAAAAAATATTATTTTTTATGGCATATAGCTAGTATTTGTTCTCGACGATGCCCGCCCGCATCCTCGCTGCTCGACTCCGTCCATGACGACGCCCAGCCGCCCATGTCCGGACCTGGCTCCGCTGGCTGGCACCGGAGGTGCTGCTCGAGGGCGCCGCTGATGAGGAACCCGCCCCGGTACCGCTGTCGACCCTGATCTCGCTTTGGTGGCGTCAACAGGCCGTCTCGGTGCGGAGGGACTCTGCCCCACCGGAGGAGGTACGTCATCGTCAGTCGTGGAGGAGGACGAGCACGCCCATCGCTACATGGTTATGCTAGAGGGCGGCAGGTTCTCCAATACCGGCAAGATCTTCAGGATCTCACTTCAGCTATGATCCCGTGAGGGTTCCTTCTTTTGGGTGTCCACCGCCATGACGCAGAACCGCGAGTGTCCTAGATTCTTCCGTAGTATTCGATCTTTAATTAGCTAGCCAGTGATGTACTATTCAATATTATATATTATTCGAGACGATGTATTCGAGATTGTATCTATTATTCTAGACGAAGTATTCGAGATTATATCTATTATTCGAGACGATGTAATTTGAATACTAAATTGTTTTATATTTCTTTGAATTAGTTAAATAAAAGCTATGGCGCATAATACCGACAGAGAGGGAGAAGACCATGTTCGATATGATACGCGCAGATGATAATCAGAATGAAGAAGATTATGACGGTTCAATTTCTAAACAACACCGGAGAGGGTGATATGATATTCGATCGCGACGACCGAATTGATGAAGTCATGAACTACGATTATGACGATGACTAAGAACATGTTGATCCTGAAACAACAAAGACCGGCGAGGTATATATATTTATATAAGCAGGTTTCGTGATCATCACATGTTTTAAATGACTTGAAGATATATTAACGAATCGGTCTTTGTTCTTT
>JAHIAM010014610.1:0-11470 GCA_021605205.1 Aegilops longissima | reverse complement strand
GACATTGAATGTACCGCAAGATCACAATATGAGAAAAATGATAAAACTATACTATATGCAATATGGCTTTATGGCTCAGATTCGAGTTTTGTTTTGGTAAAAGCTGATTTTATTTTACCTACATCAAAGGAATAGAATGAAGTCTGTACTAAGGAGTTTTCTATCATGACATGGTTCCGCCAACCGATGTCTCATAACCCAAAATCATCATAAGTTGCCCACAATTAAGTTGTCAATCCGTGTTGAGAGTTCCGAGATAGATCCAAGTCCGAGGCTCAATTTGTCCGAATCGGGACACGGCTAATCGATTAGGTTTTAACCTCCGCAGAGGTTTGTACACTTTACCCGCAAGATTCGATCCTCTTTACGCTCGCACTTCGAGTGTTTGAGAACAAGATGACCAAACATGGTCTTCCAAAGAGTTCCTCCGACCACCGTCCGTACTCAACCCATCCTACCGTAGTTCTACATCTGCTAGTAGCGCCCCAAAGAGTCACAACTAAGGTCAACCAAGCCAGAGCCCATAATGACTTTGGGTTGCATGTAAGCTTCCATGAAATATTCTTCCGCCTCTTTGAGTCTGGGTGAAGCTTTCGCAAGATGTCATGGCGCTTCCATGCATCCCGCCAACCACTGGTTTCTCCAGGTGCCCCCAACCGCCCTTCACCCAGAGTGTGTATTGAATTTTGTCTCGAGTCTTGAAGTCTTGAGGCCTTGAAGATGCAGTCCTTGCAGATTCCATCATGGAGTTGTCGCCATTGACGAGAGCCTCCATTCTCACACCACCCCGAAAGCACTCATACCAAACCCCGCCTACTATAGCGTAGCATTAAATAAAATATCGCCCCGGCTTGGTAAAGGGGGATGGGTTCCTACCTCATGCATACTACTCAACTACAAGGATTCAATAACACTATGAGGGTGGTTGCAAGGGTGCCACTAAATGCAATAAAACATAGGTATGAAAGCATGGTCAAAGTGAACTTGCTCGGTGATGTTGACGAAGAAGAATTATCGTTCAAGAAATAACTTGATAGACTACTCGTCACCTCGATGAAATCTATATAACAAACATATCATTCACATAAGCACTCACACTAACAATCAAAACAAAAGAGAGAGCGAATAAGAACCAAGGAACTTTAAATAAAACTAGGGAGTCTTTTCACAACATTCACAAAATAGTTTTGTCTAACGGAAAATAAAACACTAAAATAACAGAGAATAAAATATAAATTTGGTTAAGACAAAAATAAAGTATTTTTTTTCATAAAGCTATTTTGAAAGTATTTTCAATTGGGAGTTAAAAATAGAGAAATCCATTGCAAGTTATTAGCTAACTTGAATTGATTTCACGATAACAAAATAAAATAAATATAAAACTTGTTGAACACCTACTGTTTAACTAATAGAAACCAAACATAAACTTTCTGAAATATAAAATAAAATAATTTAAAACAACTATAGAAAAGAAGTAGCTATAATTCAATAGAACTAAAACAGAATTTGTTTTACATGAAACAGTAAGCTAAAATACTCAAACAATTTGAAGTTTTTACCACTGGTAAATATGATCACTAGTGATCAGTAGAAAAAAGAATCAAATAAAAATCTATTTTTAAACTCCCGGAATAAGCAAAACAAGCTTTAATTCAAATCTGATCTAACTCAATTTTTATAAATCCAAACATAGACAAATTATATATTTTTGGAAACTACAAGAAAATTGTGATCTAACGCAAAAAGAATCAGCATCATTGGACTTCTAGATCAAAAGTTATAAGCTAAACAAGAACGGAACTAAATCTGTTACGGAAATAAATCTGAAAACGAAAACGGAGTTACTCGACGTGAGGCAGAGATGGCAGGAAGGAGACGGCGATGTGGAGGGCTGCTCAAGGGGGCGAGGTCCCGCAGGGGTGGGGTGGCGGAGGAGGGGTCGGCGCTGGGGAGGTGGCGCGGCGATGGGGAGTTCCGAGAGCCCGTGAGCGCTTAGGCAGGAAAAGGAGGACGTGGAGAAGGCTACGGGCAGGAGGGGGGTGGGATGGGAAAAATGGAACGAGGAGAGGGAGGGGTTTTATAGGCGGTCTCGGAGGCGCTGGGATGGAAAGACGAGGAGATCGAAGGTGGAGATTTCGTCTCCATGGACATGGAAAGCTTCAGAACGTGAGAGGAAACAGAGGAAGGAGATGATCTCTTGTTGGGCTAGAATAGGAAAGTGCTTAATGGGCCAGGTTTTTTCCTAATAAAAACGATTCCATTCCTATTTTTAAAATTAGGAAACTAAAACAATAAAAAGGAAATCAAATCAATTCGGAATAAAGAGTTTTTATATACTAAAATTATCAGAAAAATAAAATGTAGATGATGAGCATTATTCCACGGCCAAAATAAAAACTTAAAAATGTTTTTCAGAAAACCCTAAAGGCTTTTTTTTTTGCAAATAATTTTTAAATAAAGACTTTGGTTTTTCTTGGCTCAATATTTTCAAAATGCCCTGATTTTGGAGGGTCATTTTCTCCGCTTTTTCTTGCCAAGAATTTATTTTTCGGGTATTTCGGGAAGAAAAATAGAGAAGCAAGTGCAAATATTTGAAAGAATTAAATTGCAAAACTCCGCTCAAATTCTTTATAGTTGAAGAAGTCATGTCATCTTCTCATTGATTTTAATAGGATGAATTTGAATTTACCGAGAAGGGAAAGTCATTTTATTCCTCTCTTTCAAAAGTTTTTGAAAAGGTTCAAATTTCATTCAAGTTTAATTCACTCAAGCAAACAAACAAACAATTCAATTAATTATATTAACATTCCAAAATTTGGGATGTTACAAACCCACCAAGATTTAAATGAATCTCGCCCCTAGATTCAAGAGGCTAGCAAGAAAAGGTTAGGGTTGGGGGTTTCTAGCAAATGTCTTGGTCGAAGGTCGGGTGCTACCACACTTAAAAACAAGGTCATGGTTCCAATAAACTCAGATATTTCTCCGGAGGGCTGACAATGTATGTCTCTTCACATATCTTACAATAGCTCCTTCATTAAAGCTCTTCCGGAAGCATAGAGTTTTCCTCAAAAGCTTGGGTCGGTTCCAAAGTTGAAGTTCGTCAGACCGGATCTTCAATGATGGGTCGTGTCCATTCTAAACAACTATCGATACACTCATGGTGGTCTACAATTTATGGTTTTCTCCCAGAAAACGGGTCTGGGTTGAACCTCACCGATAACCACGCTTTGGCAACGGTTGCCTGTAATGGGGTTTCATCGCCCACCATTTTATGGTTTTATGGCTTATCGCACGACACTCTTCTAAGTTTTTCAAGGTCTCGATTTTCCATCAACATATGATAGTTCATGATAGAAGTTCCGTATGGGGTCAATCCTTGCATTTGAATCATTACCACATATGTAAATATCGAATCACGATTTTAACACTTGGGCATACCCACAAGCATTGCAGAATTTTCTTGTTCTAACCGAGTTCGTAAATCCATGGTTTCCATGCCATACAAAACATCTATCGTTATTTCACCACTTCAGGTTTTATGTAACCTCCTACGTAAACGAGGCTGATTGGATCACGATTCTTCCAAATGTATTCCTTTATCCAAAGGTTACAACTGTTCTTTCTCAAAACTCCGGGCCCGTGGGTTTGGGCCCATTCAAAGACTAGTGCAGCTTTAAATCATCCTTGAGTAACTCTCTTGTTACACCTCCTTTGAACCGTAGTACTGCTTTCTTCATACCATCATATCAAAACAAAACTCCAACTTATTTTGTTCACCCTTCTATGGACCGTCATGAATAACACATTTTTTCTTCATTGATCTTGTTTTTTGAGTACTATGACCAAAAGAATGCACAAGTTTATCCATAAAATCTCATTATTTTCATATCAATCTTTCATTACATCCTTAATCATTTTCAGAATTCAAATTCCAAAAGTACTTTGTTACAAATGCTGCCACCCACATGATTTGGTATGGTCGGCATTACTCCAACTTTATTCATTTATCCTCCTCGAGGATTCTTCATCCCAATCGAAGTGGCAATGTGCCTTGAATTCTTCAATCTTCGTTTCATCATGGTGGTCTTGAGCCTTTCATCATCTCTGCATGCACTTCGCTTAGGTATTCCTAGTATAACGGAGTCTTGCTTCAAGTATTTCCCGATCCGCGATGGCTTCCATGATCGCCTTCAACAAGCTCAAGAAAGTTGCTTGTGGCACACGTGAGATGAAAAGTAATGCCCCATCCTCTTTGGGCAAACTTTTCAAACGGTGGAGGTGTACTCCACATACCAAAGTTCCACTCCTTTGCATGAAGGGGTAGCCTTTGTAGACCCATCTCCTTCAAGGTGAATATGCTTCATCATGTCCTTCAGATCTTCGGTAATCATGATCACTTGTCGGTCATGATGGTTTTGGACCTTTAAGGAAAGACTCGAAAGGGTCGCCATCCTGTAGTTGATAACAAAAGTGGTGCTCGAATGAGGTACATATCTCCGGGCACAATTCATTCCCAAACAAAACTTCAAACTCAATTCCAATTTCCGTTTATGCATCACAACTCACTTTCTTCCATGTTCATCCGAATATTAATTTCCAAGATAAAATATGACAACTCCTTAAAGCTTTTCAGCATGTGACATTACAACTTTATTGAGTCATGAACTATTACAAACTCGAGAAATCTATTACATAACTCAACTCATTGAGCTCATGAAAAGGAAATTGCTTTCTACTACTCTTATTATCCATATCAAAATCCCAACTACTCAACTCCAGCTTTCATCTTGTCGGGACATTTAATAGCATAATGTCCCCTCCTTGCAGCGAAAACAAATGACTTCCGACATGTCTCGGGCCTTTGTGATTATGCGGGCTCCCTTGGTTTTTTTCCATTTACTAGCGTAATGACCTTAAACCTTGCACCTGTAAAGTGATAAGACTCAAGTTCCTCTGAAAAATTGTGTTGCTCTCGGTTGCCTTCCTTTTTCTTCCCGGATTTCTCTGAATGATCGAGTTTCTATCTCCGGGGTCAAACTTCACTTGGCCGGAAATATCCCGGATACTCTTTTCTTTCCTTGGTAACATCGGAAAATGTCCTTCTTCTCCACATGAATATGGCATTGAATAAAATCTGTTGAGACCTTCTCCATCCGGTCTTCAACACTTTCATCATTACTGGTTTTCTAGATCTTCCTTGAGGGCTTCTTTCATTCCATCTTCCCGCTTCGAATAGTTTGTTGCACCCGGGAGTAAATGTGACACCGACCGGTAGTGGGTGGTTCCTTCAACGAAGCAAGTCACCGGCTAGTTGGGCATTCCTCACCGGGTGTTTCTCCTCACAATGAGGGCATCCATCTTTGTGTTCCTCCCGGTGTGTCCTATTTCTCCAAATCTTGCAGCACAAGGTTTACTTTTTGCATCATTGTGTTTCCGGATAAGACGGATTTCAACAGGTCTTCTTGAATTCCTCCCAAGTTCTTGCTCCATTAAATCCTTGATGGCTTGATGCATGTTCCACCAGGTTGCATCACTTTCTGAAAGTATTGAAGAGCATATTGAACCTCATACTTCCTTGAAACCAAATTGCTCCCAAGTGATTTTCCATGTTCTGATCCATAGCTCCGCCGCTGAGTCTTCGGTCCGAGAATATCACCAACTTCATTCATCATCTATGGGGTTCAAGGGTTTTAGGGTGAGATGAGAGAGGTGGGAGGGATATACACACAATACAACCAATAGTTTTTGAAGAAACAAGTTTTATTTTGGGGCTGTTTGAAACATCAAACAAATGACAGCTCACAAATCATCGTGATCTAACGAGGTGTATAGCGGGGTTTGGTCTTCGGTCAAATAATTCTTCAGATCCTTCAAGTCTTCGGAGTCTTCAACCTTTGTAGATTCTAATGGAGAAATCCTCTTTACTCAAGGGGTCATCCTTGTCCGATATCTTTACTTCTTGGAGCGGTTTCGCTTGATCCTCCGGTGGTCAAAAAGGAAAGGGGTTATTCTAACTATTTGAGGTGAGAGTGTCTATTTGATAAAATCTGAAAAGATGAGAAGTAAGAGTCTTTTTGAAAATAAAGTTTTAGAAATTTCCTGTCCTAGGGCTTTCCGGTTTCTAGGGTCACGCCCTAAAAAACATTTGCTGATACCATTTTAGGACCCGACCCATTTCAATTTCAGGTATCTCGCCATCCCGGATCAAGATGTCGGCACACAAGACATCAATGTATATATCAAAGTGCAATCACATGTATAAATAACGGAAATGATATATACCTCATAATACTCCGAAACAATCAAACGGGTGTGGAGTCCCATCAACGCCCAAAAGTTGAGTGTAGACCGAACCCTATATCGTAACTTTACTCGTCGGAAATATTCCGCAACATGATACGTTGTAGGTAGGTCAAGACATTGAATGTACCGCAAGATCACAATATGAGAAAACTGATGATAAAACTATACTATATGCAATATGGCTTTATGGCTCAGATTCCGAGTTTTGTTTAGTAAAAGCTGATTTTATTTTACCTACATCAAAGGAATAGAATGAAGTCTGTACTAAGGAGTTTTCTATCATGACATGGTTCCGCCAACCGATGTCTCATAACCCAAAATCATCATAAGTTGCCCACAATTGTTGTCAATCCGTGTTGAGAGTTCCAGATAGATCCAAGTCCGAGGCTCAATTTGTCCGTAATCGGGACACGGCTAATCGATTAGGTTTTAACCTCCGCAGAGGTTTGTACACTTTACCCGCAAGATTCGATCCTCTCTTTACGCTTCGCACTTCGAGTGTTTGAGAACAAGATGACCAAACATGGTCTTCCAAAGAGTTCCTCCGACCACCTGTCCGTACTCAACCCATCCTACCGTAGTTCTACATCTGCTAGTACCGCCCCAGCCAGAGTCACAACTAAGGTCAACCAAGCCGAGCCCATAATGACTTGCGGTTGCATGTAAGCTTCGGGCGTGAAATATTCTTCCGCCTCTTTGAGTCTGGGTGAAGCTTTCCGAAGATGTCATGGCGCTTCTCCATGCATCCCGCCAACCACTGGTTTCTCCAGGTGCCCGCAACCGCTCCTTCACCCAAGAGTGTGTATTGAATTCTTGTCTCGAGTCTTGAAGTCTTGAGGCCTTGAAGATGCAGTCCTTGCAGATTCCATCATGGAGTTGTCGCCATTGACGAGAGCCTCCATTCTCACACCACTCCCGAAAGCACTCATACCAAACCCCGTCTACTATAGCGTAGCATTAAATAAAATATCGTCCCGGGCTTGGTAACAGGGGGGGATGGGTTCCTACCTCATGCATACTACTCAACTACAAGGATTCAATAACACTACTGAGGGGTGGTTGCAAGGGTGCCACTAAATGCAATAAAACATAGGTATGAAAGCATGGTCAAAGTGAACTTGCCTGGTGATGTTGACGAAGAAGAATTATCGTTCTCAAGAAATAACTTGATAGACTACTCACTCTCTGATGAAATCTATATAACAAACATATCATTCACATAAGCACTCACACTAACAATCAAAACAAAAGAGAGAGCTAATAAGAATCAAGGAACTTCAAATAAAACTAGGGAGTCTTCTTCACAACATTCACAAAAATAGTTTTGTCTAACGGAAAATAAAACACTAAAATAACAGAGAATAAAATATAAATTTGGTTAAGACAAAAAAATAAAGTATTTTTTCATAAAGCTATTTTGAAAGTATTTTCAATTGGGAGTTAAAAAGAGAGAAATCCATTGCAAGTTATTAGCTTAACTTGAATTGATTTCACGATAACAAAATAAAAATAAATATAAAACTTGTTGAACACCTACTGTTTAACTAATAGAAACCAAACATAAACTTTCTGAAATATAAAATAAAATAATTTAAAAACAACTATAGAAAAGAAGTAGCTATAATTCAATAGAACTAAAACAGAATTTGTTTTACATGAAACAATAAGCTAAAATACTCAAACAATTTCAAGTTTTTACCACTGGTAAATATGATCACTAGTGATCAGTAGAAAAAGAATCAAATAAAAATCTATTTTTAAACTCCCGAATAAGCAAAACAAGCTTTAATTCAAATCTGATCTAAATCAATTTTGTAAATCCAAACATAGACAAATTATATATTTTGAAACTACAAGAAAATTGTGATCTAACGCAAAAGAATCAGCATCATTGGACTTCTAGATCAAAAGTTATAAGCTAAACAAGAACGGAACTAAATCTGTTACGGAAATAAATCTGAAAACGAAAACGGAGTTACCTGTACGTGAGGCAGAGATGGCAGGAAGGAGACGACGATGTGGAGGGCTGTCTGGCGAGGGGGCGAGGTCCGGCGAGGGTGGGGTGGCGGAGGAGGGGTCGGCGCTGGGGAGGTGGCGCTGGGCGATGGGGAGTTTCCAGAGAGCTCCCGTGAGCGCTTCTAGGCAGGAAAAGGAGGACGGTGGCGAGAAGGCTACGGGCAGGAGGGGCGGGTGATGGGAAAATGGAACGAGGAGAGGGAGGGGTTTTATAGGCGGTCTCGGAGGCGCTGGGATGGAAAGACGAGGGAGATCGGAAGGTGGAGATTTTGCCCCATGGACATGGAAAGCTTCAGAACGTGAGAGGAAACAGAGGAAGGAGATGATCTCTTGTTGGGCTAGAATAGGAAAGTGCTTAATGGGCCAGCAGGTTTTTCCTAATAAAACGATTCCATTCCTATTTTTAAAATTAGGAAACTAAAACAATAAAAAGGAAATCAAATCAATTCGAATAAAGAGTTTTTATATACTAAAATTATCGAAAAATAAAATGTAGATGATGAGCATTATTCCACGCCAAAATAAAACTTAAAAAATGTTTTTCAGAAAATCCCTAAAGGCTTTATTTCTTTTTGCAAATAATTTTTAAATAAAGACTTTGGTTTTTCTTGGCTCAATATTTTCAAAATGCCCTGATTTTGAGGGTCATTTTCCTCCGCACTTTCTTGCTTGCAAGAATTTATTTTTCGGGTATTTCTCGGAAGAAAATAGAGAAGCAAGTGCAAATATTTGAAAGAATTAAATTGCAAAACTCCGCTCAAATTCTTTATAGTTGAAGAAGTCATGTCATCTTCTCTCATTGATTTTAATAGGATGAATTTGAATTTACCGAGAAGGGAAAGTCATTTTATTCCTCTCTTTCAAAAGTTTTTGAAAAGGTTCAAATTTCACTCAAGTTTAATTCACTCAAGCAAACAAACAAACAATTCAATTAATTATATTAACATTCCAAAATTTGGGATGTTACATGGCAGTACTATAGGATTGATTGAACTGAATGAATGTGTGGAGTTATTCCATATTTTAGTGTTGTGCCTTTTGTTGGCATGGGTACCTTCCCCTCTATCCAACCTTATCTCGCCCTTACCCAAAACCCTTTGACCCCTAGAAGGTATATGGAGATGAACTCACATTTTCTAGATCAATGACTCAATTGGAGACGGACAAATGGATTCGAACATGGAAGATCACATGAGGAATAACACTATAGCCGTAAAGGATATGGCCCATCATGTTCTTCGATACTTTGAAAAAAGTGCTGCACTTGGTTGAGTATGTACCAAGCCATCAATGGACAGCAAGGAGCAACCACTTGGGAAGAATTTAAGTTGACTCTTCTAAGGTCTCGCCTTGTGTCCCGTAAATTGAAGTCTTATGGAAATGAAATGAAGAAACCTTGTGCATGCAAGCTTTGTGGAGAAACAGTGATAGAGGCAAAGGTGTCCCGATGTTTCGATGAGATGGTGGCTATCGCTTCGTGGGAGTTCGACCTTGACGATCCGACACGACGACGGCGAGACGTCGCGCCTTAGCAATCGCTAAACCAACTTCCGAGGGTTATTGACCACGCCGAGCACGCATCAACCTGACCACGAGGGCCTGCTTCATGAGCAAACGAAGAACAAGCAAGAAACTAAGATTGCAACTGGATATTGCGAATATAAGAGGTAAGCTCTATTAATGAAGGTGGGGTTCTGTGGACGCCTTGGTCCGGTCGTTGAACACAAACGGCACGCAAAGTTGCAGCTATGGCGTAACTTTTGATCTAAACAAAACCAAAGTTCAAACGACGCCTAAGGGCTGATATATGGAGGAAGAGGAGGGAATTTCGTGGCCCTTGAGGGAGGGTTCAAACCAACCCTAACTCTTGTTTCCCACACATACGGACTCTAAAAACAACCTATACTTAAGTATTTCGAAATTACATGGCCTGGCCAATAATAAGGTGACGCGAGCACCTAGAATAGCCTATGGACTAATATTATGAAGTGGCATCTTGTATATTTCGTCCAAGGCCTCATGCACTCATTAGGGTGGCTTCAAAGTCCTGGAATCATCACTTGTAACTCCGTTTGTTCCCTTCATGCATGCCAACATCTCCATGCTTGAACTTGCTCCAAGGTTCATCTTTCTTGTCCATGGTAGGCCCTTCATTTGTAAGCAAAACAAATGTATCCAATTTAGGCAGCATCATATTCTCATGAACATTGGAATCGTTACCAAGAAACGAAAGTACCGATAATTCAATTGGCGCATGAGCTCTAGTAATTGGTCCAAGATGTATAGCAGCAGGCTGTGGGTGTAACAATGGTATTGATGTCCTCATCATCCTCCCTTCTTGAAATGAAGTCGGCTCGACGGAAGCTCATCTTCCTCACCCAAATAAGGCTTCAAATCTGCAATGTTAAAAGTGGACTAACCCCAAAATCTGCAGCAGCTCAAGTTTATATGCATTATCATTTATTTTCTCTAACACCTTAAATGGACCATCAAGACGTACATTAGCTTTGATTTACGCAAATTAGGAAACCTATCTCACGCAAATGTAACCAAACAAGATCTCCAGTGCAAAGACAACATGTTTTCTACCCTTATCTCCAGAATTTTATATTTAGCATTCATATGCTCAATGTTTTCCTTAGTTAACTCATGCATTTTTAAAATCAATTCAGCACGCTCTTTAGCATCAAAATTAACCTTTCTCAAGATGGAAGAGGCAACAAATCAATAGGTGCACGAGGTAGGAAGCCATACACAATTTCAAAAGGGCACATCTTAGTAGTAGAATGCAATGAACGATTATAAGCAAATTCAATATGAGGCAAGCATTCTTCCCACATTTTCTTATTATTCCTCAAAACAGCCCTAAGCATAGTAGACAATGTTCTATTGACTACTTCAGTTTGTCCATCAGTTTGGGGGTGACAAGTAGTACTAAAAAGCAGTTTAGTCCCCAACTTAGCCCATAAACATCTCCAAAAGTGGCTAAGAAATTTAGTATCACGATCTGAAACAATAGTATTTGGCACACCATGCAAGTTAATAATTTCAATCGAAAGAACAAATCAGCAACATTAACAGATCATCGCTTTTATGACATGGTATAAAGTGTGCCATTTTCGAGAATCTATCCCACAACAAATATACTATC
>JAHIAM010014609.1:0-15369 GCA_021605205.1 Aegilops longissima | reverse complement strand
CCTTGTGGGCCAATGACATGGGGCCCCACCCAAAAAGAACGCTTTTATTAAAACAGATAAAAATAAATGAAAATGAATAAAATTAATTAACTAACTAATTAATTAATTAATTAATTGAGTAATTAATTAATCTAATTAATTCAATTAATTAACTTCTAATCATTAATTAACCTAATTAATCAATGTTATTTAACTCGATTAGGTTAATTAGTCATTAGTGAATGACATGCGGACCCACTTGTCAGGTTGACTCAGCCAACCCTGTTGATCGATGACGCCAAGATGACACCATGTCGATGTCATAAATGCATTTTCAAATTAATTAAATAATTAATAAAATTCCAGAATTAATAAAATCTTTTAAAATCATATCTTTTAATCCGTAATCCGATTAAAATATTTTCAACATGAAAGTTGCTCGTAACGACGAGACGAATCCGATACCGTCCGCTCATTCCACCACACGCCTCTAACCTATCGAACTCGCAAACTTTCCTCTCCGGTTCATCTCGTCTCGACAACGTCTCGAACCGGAAAACTTCCTGATGTTTCCTAAACCAGCACTTTCATACCACGTTAGGGCACGCCTAGCATCGCTTCGACATGTCATGCATCGCTATGCATCTGCTTACTTGGTATTCATTGTTTCTTCCTCTTCTTCCAGTAGACTACGAGACCGACGCTGTCCGCCGCTTCGACACGGTTGTTGACGACCCTCTCTCTTGCCGAGCAACCAGTGCAAGCCCCTTGATCACCAGATATCGCTTACTCTTATCTATACGCTTGCATTAGAGTAGTATAGCATGTTACTGCTTTGATACTCCTATATCGCTGCATAGCTGTCCTCGTAATCTCGTTGTTACCTTACCGCAATCCTATATGCTTAGTATAGAATGCTAGTACTTTCATTTGTGGCCCTACTTTCTTGTCCGCTCGCGTTATATTATCGGGCCGTGATCACTCGGGAGGTGATCACGGTATATACCATATACTTTATACATGATACATGTGAGACTAAAGTCGGTCGGCTCGATGGAGCACCCATGAGTGGATCTTTGTGGCGAGCGATGTGCAGGTTGAGACCGCTTAGGAGAGAGGTGGGCCTGGCCTCGTCGGCTCGCAGTTACTTAACACGCTTAACGAGGTCTTGGTATTTGATCTGGGTTGGCTACGAGCTTATACGCACTAACCATCTACGCTGGAGTAGTTATGGGTATCCCGCGCCGTGGTATCACCAAGCACTTCAGACGCCGACGGAGCGCTGCTCCGGATTGGACCGAACGTCCTGGGCTAGGTTCTGCTCGCACACAGACGAACGCGTGTGTGTGCTCAGGCGATGGGCCTGCACTCGCTGCTTAGGTTTAGACCGCGTGTTGGCTCTCTCACAGTCTCTAGGTGGGCTGCGACGTGTTGATCTTCCGCGCGGCATGACCCAGAAAGTGTGTCCGCCAAATGGGATCAAGCGCTGGGTAAGATGGTGCACCCGCAGGAAGTTAATCTATTCGGATAGCCGTGATCTTCGGTAATGTGACGACTTGGAGTTGTACCTTGAGCTTATGACAACCAGAACCGGATACTTGTTAAACACACCTTCCAAGTGCCGATATAACCGTGGTCGCCTCCCAGGGTTATGAGGGGATTGCCGGTAGGATTATTGCTATATGATGTTACTTGGAGGACTTCCGTGTCCCTCTTCGTCTGGCAAGACAGTGTCCGGTTTAGTCTTCTAAGACTAGCTATCCCCTCTTATTCTGCATTCTGCAGTTCAGTCCACCGATATGGCCTTACCCATATTCCATGCATAAGTAGTAGTTTCGTTTAAGTAGTACTTTGGATGAGTACTCACGGTTTCCTTTGTTCCCTTTTCCCTATCTCTACTCGATTGTTGCAATCGACGATGGAGCCCAGAGCCGACGCCACGATGACTACTACTCGAGGCGCTTACTACTACGCAGCAGCTCGACGAACTGGAGTAACCTAGGAGGATCCTGTGCAGAGGCCGCTTCTTTCGATCTGATCCCAGTTTGTGCTAGCCATCTTATGGCACCTTGTTTAACTTATGTCCATTCAGATATTGTTGCTTCCGCCGACTGCCTATGATCGGCACTTGTATTCAAGCCCTCGAGGCCCCCGCTTGTATTATGATGCTTGTATGACTTATTTTATTTGTAGAGTTGTGTTGTGATATCTTCCCGTGAGTCCTCGATCTTGATCGCATATATTTGCGCATGATTAGTGTACGGTTGAATCGGGCGCCACATGGAGCGAGGTGGCTATTTATAGCGCAGCCTTCCTGATGGGAAAAGACCAAATTAGACATCGGATCAACCAATGGCCGAACGACACGAGTCCAACTCGGATTTGAGCACAACAAGAATATTACTTGTGGGACATGTAATACTAACTCCTCGGCCCGAACAAATGTCTCGTAGCAAATAAGATCACGCCTCTTGCGACAAGTATTTGCTTGGAACACAAAGAGATTTCTTGCAACTTTCATAGGTTTTGGCTAAGCCACAAATGATCCAAGCATCGAGAACCCATACCTCTCTTAATAGTATGGAGGTCCTATGAGTCAAATGAATGAAAGAAGAACAACAAAATGAGTACTATGTCTTCACTTTGTTCGATTCCTTTCGCTGCAATCAATTTCTTGGACGACAATACCGAATCAATAGCTTTGCATCGGAAAGAAAATTTTCAGGGTCGATTTCTTCAAATCGATCCTCTCGATCGTATGACTTCAACAAATATAGCTCATTCTTCTCTCGCAACGCAGATATACTTCGTGTAGTTCCTTGAACTTAGCACCAGAGACAACACTATCTTCGGTCATGTATGGACTATTTCTCTTATATGCACTTAGCAAAAACCACCCATACATGTTTCCCAACAATCTCCAAAACACAAAGTAGGCGATATTGCACCAACAATCGGATACAATGTAAGTCCGGGTTTATGAGCCCACATGGCAATCACATCCGCACTAAAAAGCATGTTTAGCAAGGCTATGTGCCTTGAAATTTGACTCTCTCCTTCAAAGATGAAGGTACATTGTTGAAAATTCTCGATGTTTCCGTAATTCTGATGATATTTGCATATACGCTTCCAAAGGTTGTTCTTGATGTCATGAATTGCAATTTTGCTGTTCGGACGCCACTAGCACATTTGATAGCACAAGATTTGTAGCTAGCACCAAGGCTTCACAACAAGCAAGTGCCACCAATGTTGTTGGATCAGAACTTCTCGCATCATATAACTGGAGGATCTTACATAGGTACCTGTATTGAATGCGTAAATCTACACCTAATATACTTTCATTTTGGTTCCCATAAACAACCCTATCCACCTTAATTTCTTTTGCATTTAGGAGGTGTCAGAATCTAATTTTGTTGCATTACATGCGTCGTGGTTTTGTTACCATCTCGCTTTTTGGTTGAAATCCTTTTTAGCTCCCCGCAAATACTTGAGGATAAAATTATCACTATTACGTGATGTTGCTAACTAAACATTATGATCAAAGACCTTTGATTTAAACTGTGTGCGATGTATTAATCGTAAATGGTGATGTAAAAGAGCCAAAAAGATGCAAAATGTTTATGATGGCGCGATACATCAAACACGTCATGGATTTTAGTTATGTGTGATGTTGGGGCATATGGTTCTCATTCTAATGAACTGTTTCATGGCGCGTGCATAAGAATGTAAACGGAAGCTGATGAAGGTATTTGGAGAGTATGCGAACAGCTTCACTTTACGAACTGCTTTGTGATTAGCAATCGGGAATATTCTGGGGTTCTAACATCCCAAAATTCTAAATTTTGGAATGTTATAAACAAATAGATAGATTTGATTGATTGCTTGATTGATCGACCTGAAAGTGAGTGAATTTTAAACTTTTTGAAAGTTAAATGAGAGGGAATAAAAGGACTTTCCCAAACTTTCATTTTGCTTTTATGATCTCTTGAATTCAAATTCTTTTCATCACAAAACCTCGGAGAGAAGATGACATGACTTCTTCCATTTATTTAAATGACAAGGGTGTTGAAAATATTTGAATTTCATTTGAGAATATTTCCAATTTCAAACTTTATGCAACTCAATGATTTTCACGAAATAAGATAAAATGACTTCTTCAAACATATGAAATATGAGTTGAGTTTTAGAGAATTAAATTCAAAGTCCTTTGAATTTATTTTCAATTTGGAGTTATTTGAGTTTTATTCAAATTATTTTTCTCCAAAAATAAAATATATGGAAAATAGGGTAACATGATTCCTCACATTAGAAAAAATTGAGAGAAATTAATTTGAATTCGCTTTTGGTATTTTTTAAAATAATTTTTGTTGGATTTTATTGGACCGTAAGCATTCTTGCTTTATTTGAAATTTATGTGTATTTTATTTGAATCTAGAATAATGTTCATCTTGTGGAAATATTTTTCTGTAAATTTTGACATATTATATGCCATATAATATATTTTTATTTATTTGGTTTTTATTATTTTTATTTTGTCTCTCGCAAGTCTCCACGATCAAGGCCTGCCAAATTAACTGCCATACCACCTGCCCATCCGCCAACGCCGCTTCTGGCTCCCCTGAGAGCTTCTTCCAAGGGATCAACACAGACGTCATTGCACGACATGGTCATTGCCCCGGCCTTTTCCTCCAAGCTGCCGCCTCATTACTTTCAATACCTGCCCTGCTTCCTTCTCTTCTTTGGCCTCACGCATCAGTCGCCACGGCGAGATTCACTCCGGCGCTTCCATCGCCCACACTCATCAAGACTCCTCTGTCACTACCACACATCACTACCACGGAGTCTAACTTTCCAAGGCTGGGCCTTCTCCGACACCGAGTTGCCACGAGCTCAATTTTACCACCGGACCATCGGACTCGTTTGGGCTGTTCACTTGCTAGTTAATCTCAAAAACTGATCCGTTTTCTTTTCAATGTCTTTGCTTTATTTTAAAAGTCTGTTTTGTGTTTTAATCTAGTTATTCACAGAGAGTTTCATTGGTTAGAGTTAGAAAGTTTAACGTCACTATTTAGATTTTTCTTTTTATTTTAGATTTTTATCCAGGACCCATTCGTGAATATTTTTTCTTTACGTATTAGCCCTCGATTTTCAAACCCTCATAACTTTTTACTGTTAGTCCAAATCCAACGTAAACCAACGCCTCACTTCTTCTACATTTATCCCTCTATCCAGTAATCCAACTCAAACATGTTTTTGAAAGTTTAAAATTTGAATTAGATCAGATTTGAATTCAAACTTCGCTTGATCATAACTTGAGTTTCAGAATTCGATTTAGTTGATTCTTTTGTAAATCAAGTTCTTAACCTAAACTTTTTGATAGGCTAAATTCATATATAGTTTTGGTACTGTTAGAAATTGTTTTATGTTGCAAGAGTTATTTGCTTGGTTTTGATGCTTTCCTAATCGCTTTCTTCGCTCTTTCCGATCTTTTGAGTGATTGCTTATGTGTGGTTACTATTGCTTGCTTACTTATAGATCGAATTTGAGTGAAGAGTAGATCTATCAAGAGTTTTGAGTGTGAATCATCTTCATCAACTTTGCGGTGCAAGTAACACTTGATCATACCTTTTCTACTACCCAGCTTTTATGCATTAGATCAATCCTCCAACACTTGCATGATTAGGATCTAATTAAATTGTGGGGATGGGAAGTAGATTGAGGTAGAACCTATTAACTGCTTTATTATCAAACCTTGGGAGTTACTTCTATGTTTGCTTATTATGCCATGCTATGCTAGTAGACGTGGATTGGGTGAGTGAATCCATGATGAGATGTGAGATTGTTATTTAATGGTTTATTTAAGGTGGCAACTTAAACACACATCCGGGTGGATCGAGGCACCTGGGTTTCCACTCCAGACTCTGCCTGCTTTTCTTCTTGACCGCCACCTGTGCTCAAAGGGATCATAAGATAATTCATGCTAGTAACTCTGTAGCAAGCACAAGCCATTATGGCCTCGCATAGTTGACAAGTCGTATAATCCTTATAGTGGTGGACTAGCAGATGTAGTGGATGTAAAAACGTCTACCCATCGTAAGGTGCTAGCGCTTCGAAGACTATGTCTTGGCCATCCGCTTTCAAACACCCCGAAATTTGAGAAACCAAACGGAGGCGATCGAGTCTTGTGGGAAAAGTGCGCAAACCTGCGCAGAGTGTATAAACTAATCATGATTAGCTGTGGTCCCCGTTATGGATACATCTTTGAGTATCTAGTTCTTGGATTATCCTCATGATCTCATCATGTTACTCTAATTAATATTGTTGGGTTTTAATGAGTACTTTAATTGGGATTGATGGATGCCACAACCATTCTCAATGTTCAACAACCACCATGATAGTTAAATAAATTTATTCCTTTGCAAGTAGGGAAAAATTGGCTTTTTGCAAAACTCAGAACTATAGAGCTTCACCAGCCATATATGCATGTAGTATAGGCTTATTCCTTCATTATTCTCTATGTGTTATATTGTCAAAGACATCTCATATGTATTATTCTTGGGTGCAACTTTTCATGTTAAGCACTTTCGCATCGCATTCAGCAAGCTTATACATTAGGGTTAATGATACTTATACTCAACTTTGCTGCTGGTGTTGATGGGAATCCACAACTTGTTAAGCTACCTGTTATTTTGGATTGAGGTAATAGTATTTACGCTATTTTATACATGTGATTTACCGTTATAAATCCTTCTGAGTATCGTGTGTGTCAAAGATACCGATCCGTGGATGACACTTGCCACGTAGACTTGATCCATTCGGGTCGGGTCGCTACAACAACACAAAAGAAATGGCCACTCAGTGTGAAGGTAAAAAGGAGTAGACGGCATACAGCCCACCAATGAACTGTTTGAGTTGGGCCAAGAGAAATAGAAACGGCTTCCAACTTAACAAGATGTGTGTGATACGCAAGGCAAACAGGCCCCAAATCGTGAAATGTGTGGAAGATCATAAAACACGTACGATTTATCTCTGTATATGCCAGGTGTGTTGTGGGAGCAAATGATTACCGGAATTATAATTGTCGCTGATTGATGAAATCATCACCAACGGGTTCCATTGTTTAGTCTGGTATGGCGTGGATTACTCGCAAGATACCGCCTATGCACTGGCTTCATGAAAATCAACATATATACTTAAAAAGACAAAGATTGTACAACCAAATTAAGTATACATAATTACACAAGTGACTACACACATATATTTCCACATACCAAATTAAGCAATTACATGCATATTGAACTAGAGAAACGAGGATCTAATCATCTACTTCTTTGTTATGCGATGACTCTTGCCAATGCTCCGCTCCGCTAGATCCTGGCCATTTTGGGGAAAGAGGCACTTCTCATGTCAACGATCCGCATGTACATTCTGACTCATGTACGCCTCTGGGTCACAGACATGACATGAGCTTTGTCGAGTTTCTCCATCCAGCCGAAGGCCGCACGCTTGTCCTTGTTGCATGAATCCTTCATGTCTCCGTAGTAGCGATTGATGATGGCTCCCGAGGTGAACCAAGGAGTCCTTCCATGCTCGCCGCCCCGGATCTTGTATTGTCCTCGATGTCATAAGATCCAGCAATGCCCAATTTTGAGCACCTTACATCGAGTGATGTCCACCACATCGAACATGTAGTTTGGGTTGTTGACAAACCCGGCAAACGATCGCAAGGCCTTGTGGCCCAAAGAGTGGTAGATGAGGATGTGATTAAGACGCATCCGGGCGACGGCGACCTTGGGACGAGACTGCATGAGCGGAGTGTACTGAGGTCAACCCACCACCTTGTACTTCTCCTGGCGCAATAGCTCCATGATGTGGATGGAGTGCTCCACCCGATCGGGTTGTTGGTGTACACCATCGAGAGCTCCATGAACCTTCGGGTATCCACCATGGCATGCAAGGTGAATTGTGTCGCCGACCGACGAGCGCCATTGAGCCGCAGATACCCTCAAGAATTTGTCGTGGGTGTGCTTTGCAATGGTGGGGCGGATCGAAGGTTGAAGAGACAATTAAATGCCCGCCGAATAAATGGGTCGGCCCCTGAATCATCACATCTTGTCACCACATTCAAGCGGAGGATTGCACGCTCAACACCGCACTCATTTTGTTTGACCAGGGGCTCAAGAGGTGCCAAATGTATCATTGGTGAGTTGTTCCTCGCTTACCACGCAGTTTATCGCACAAGCTTCCCGCCAACTAGTTTGGCCACCCGTGCTAGAAGAGGGACAAATCGTGGGCAAAAACGCTTAAAAACAAAGTGTGTGGAATGACTTTGGTCATAAGTTTACCCGTGGGTGATGAGGTCAAAATTACAGTAAAGTGATGATGGACACCTGCGATAATTAATTTTACGCCTATAGGGTACCGATTGAAGAAACCAACTGTGAAATAATGTCAAAGATCGAGTAAGTTAGCTATAGATCATGTGCTATGAGATCACAAGGTAAACAGATTCAGAATGGTTAATAAAATCTAGGTCCATTGCATATTAAGGTCAAAATAGTACTACCAATATATGAGTCCCATACATGCCATTTCAACAATTGTACCACAAAAGCTCAAAATATTACAAGGTTCAAATTCCAAGTTATATGGCTCAAATTCAAGATTAAGGTTCAAACCGATATTAGAAATGAAATTCAGCTCATTAGCTACAACGCCACGCCGATCCACAACATGGATATAAGAGAGGTTCAAACTAATCCTACCACTTTAAGGCTGGTTTCAAACCTCATAATTTTTGCAAAGGGTCACCACAAGAATTCATGTATGGGTTGACACGATGACTTCCGATCATTATTCCAAGTTCCAAAATGAAATTCAGCATTTTCGAGCCTATTCCATTTTGTCAAGTCACGGCTGATCAACAAACCATTCATTTTTGTGAAATAAATGTAGGCAAACCTCATTACCTTCAAAGACCTTTGCTCGACAACAAAGAACCTAGCAATATAATCCCGTAAGGTCCCGTAGGAGTTCAAAGTCATTTCGAGAGATGCAGATCTAGGCATTCTATGTGATTTATATCGATCACATTATATACCACCGCATAATCTTGTGTGCAAAAGAAGAAATGTGTTAGTGCCTACATGCAGTTTTGAACACTACTATCGGCTTTCGGTTTGTAGGATTTGTAAAATGCACTAATGTGCCATCTTCAATCCGACATGATTAACATGGGCATTTGATTACAATCTAGAAAAATGCAGCCTTCTTCACAAGAGGTTGGAGTGGATGAAAAGTTCCCTAAGAAAACTAGTAGATGAATCCAAAGGAGAAATGCTAATAGATTGTAAACCATATGAATCAAGCAACCAATATGGGGAGGAACATGTATGTACTAAAATCCTCCAAAAATCTTTCGAAATCATAGTACATTGTCATTGTAACTTGGAAAAGGGTGTCGAAATTGAACTCCCTTATGGTTAACATTTAACAGAAAGGAACATCACTCGATATATCGCTTTCCGTGCACGGAAAGCATATCAAGAAACCGCGTTGCTCCAAGTTAGGGCCGATAGATTCTAATGCCAAGACCTTCACTTAATTTCGGGGTCAAGTTTGTCAATCATTTTCTGGATGAAGATAACATATATCTTCAAAATTATAAATAATGTTAATTTCTAGAAGGAGAGGTAGAAGGTGGCTGTTGTAGCTTAATGGGTGTGGATCCAAGAAAAGTACGGAGTATTTGTCACACGAGTAGCCCACCACCGCAATTTCGCACAGAAATAACATTGATTCTTGTTGGACCTTCTTGATCAACTACATGTAATCTCTCGAGTGAAGGTGTGTCCTTAATGACCATACCATGGTACACATCTTGTGATGTCTTCGCAGCACCAAGAACACACATAAATAGTCCGAGAGTCATGGAGGTGATGTGGAACCCACTCAACCCATTGATCGCCTGACGACGAAGGTATTTGGGTGAAGTGACGGCCACGGAGCAAAGCGCCCATGTCACCGCTTGGGAGGTAGACGGCACGAGCTCGAGGTGCTTCACCATGGTAGAATAAGAGCGCGCCATTGCGGGATGGTAGTTCCCGAACTTGGCAACGCTAAGATGGGCCGAGGTGGAGCGATACTTTGGCAGCGAGCGATATGCCCATCATCAAAAGTGAGCTCCTCGAGCCGATCTAGGGCGGGGATCGGAACCATTCGCGCTTGGCTCGGTCCTGGCTGGAAAGAACTTGCCCATGCTAAGGCCTCCGTTGGGCCAGATGACGCCGAGATCTTGGAGAACGATCCAAGCTTTTGAATAGCATGGCGAGCTCGAGGTGTCGATGAGGTCGAGAGGGTGGAGCTCCAGCGCCACCACCGTGAAAGGACGGCTATCCGTGCCCCATATTTGATCGAAGGAGGAGATGATGATCCAACATATCATCGGGAGGCTGATGAAGTCTAGGCCTGTTGGAGTCTCTTGTCGTTTGCTCGACACGCCGCTTGTTGGCAACCCTGCTTCTCCACCCGAGTCTCCTCATCCCGCGCTCTAATAGAAGTGGGAGTCAGGGAATATTTAGTTAAAATAGGGCAATAGAAAAGTGTATTGTTAACTAGAAGTTAGTAAGGAATAGAGTAAGAAAATGGAATAACAATTGGTTGCTTAAATACTACACAATTCATCGATATTGCTTGGTAAGTCAACATGCGGGAAGTTAGCTATATCTCATGACCGGGTCTTTATGCAAGGCAATTTTAGTGCCGCTTTGAGTACATAAAACTTAGAAATTTCTCCAAAGGCCCTTGGCAAAATAGGAGTGACCACATTCATCAAGTCTTAGTATAACGATTGTAAATCCATAGTTTATGTTCAATATGACATCTCAAGGGTCTTGATTTATGTAAAGGAAAGATTTGCACACGATTTTGTTGCATAGCAAGGGACACAATCAAGAAAATGGTAGGATTGTTAAAGAATATGGTAACATGCAAATATGGGTGAAATTGAAAGAACTGTATAGCTGTTGAAATCAAAGGACAAAAATCTATAATTAAAAGATAGGGTAACCATGAAGTCATGAGAGTAATCGAAAGAACAATACATCTTAATTTTCCTAATATAGAAAGAAGAGGAAAATTCTTTGATGTATATGCTACATGTGGCACCTTTTATCCAAATGCAGCAATATATAGTATATGTTCGAAAAGTAGGCCATGCCAACTGATTTATGGTGAGATTGAACATGCCGCGCGCATCCTCAAGTCATATGATATTGTGAGATGGAACTCCATGGATGTCTGGCCCAGGCCACAAAGTCCTGATGTGTCTGTGCACTGTACACTCTATGAATGAAAGAAAATCCTCAAATCAACTCGAAAAACTGAATTCACGGTGATTTCGACGGGTGATTAAAGGAGGCGATGAACGGAGATAAGAGATGAGATAATATCTCATTAAATTAGTTACCTTGTTGTACATGAGAAAAAACCTCAATAGAGATTCCCAATCGAAGGGAGTGGTGACTGAGCAAGGCCGAGAAAGTCGATGGCATAGGTGGGAAAGTGGCGAATGCGGTGCCATATGGTGCCATGCATATATGGAGGTGCTTGTGCCATGCATATATGGGAGGTGCAGGTGTGAATGGGGACCGGAGGTGGCAAAGGGGTGAGGTTATTGTGACGGGGATGGTGAGGGTTTTTTTTCTTTTTGAATTGGGTGTGAGGGTTATCTGTTCCACAAAGAGTTTTGGAGGCAACGGTTTGCTAGAGCCAACTGTGTGATTGACGTAACAGGAAAATGAAAGCCATTGCACACAGCCCAATTTTGGGAACTATGTGATTGACGACATTTCCATCCCAGTGTTTCCTTTGTAATTTGACTAAAGATTTAACTAACAAATGTTTATGATGTCACCAAAAATTATATCATTGAACACTATGTTCAAATACGCATCCAACGATATAATTTTTGTTGACTTGCACTAACATTTTGTGAGTTAAATCTTTGGTCAAAATTTAATACAAATTACAAAGGGGACCAATAAACCAGGACTGAGGTAGATTCCATCAACCAAACTGATTGCATCCATATCTCACATTTAGATATAAGTAAACATAGATTAAACATACTGACATAGATAATAAGCGCATACAAGCATAGTTCAACCATTAGTACATAGTTTAACCGCATTAACATATAAGCGCATATAGTTCGATCCCACATCTCATCTCATCCGCGACGATCCTCAAGCTTCTCGTATCTGACTGGGGGCCAACTGGAGAATATTTTCGCTTGAAGGAGCCAATGACTCGTCCTCTTGCATGCCATAACACTTTGATACGGCCATGAAGCTTTTGTTGCAAAATGGACATCGAAGCCGTTGTCCTAGGTCCAAATACACCTATTATGCATTCTTGCATAAAGCCCCGAGGATCTGCCTCTTGTACCTGCCATCTTCATCCTCGTGTCGACATCGCCGATAGCACCTATACATATAGTAAAAAAATGTTGGCCAAATTAACGCTTACAAACTAATATCTAGCAAACATTTGGCAATTGCCAAAATTTGGCATCAAATCAATGTTTACATGCCATGAAGTAGGATTAGGAATTTATGGCTACTTTTTTATACATATCCGAGATTATGGTTCGATTTAAGCAAACGCCTATGCACGACCAATCTTGAAGAAAATAATGGCACAAACATATATGTAGGTCATTCAAAATCAGTTGTGAAGACATGGCTAGGAATTATTAGCACAACACTAACCCTAGTCGACTATTAGCATAAATTATTTACATGATGAAACAACTAATCACCTATCACTCATACCATTCAAACAATCAACACACTACATGGATCTAACTGAACTTACTCAGATTTTATGCATTGGGAGGAACATAACCATAAGGTTTCTATTCCAAAAAGGGGAGGCAGTAACCAGAGAAACCCTAGGATCTATTTGACACATAAATGGGTATAGATGACTAACCGGTTGTCCGTCGTCAGGATGGTTGTCGGAGTCGTCGCCGGAGTCGCCCTCGAGTCCACCGAGTCGGTGGGACCTCCGCCGCGGAAGCAGGCACCCATGATGTCGGTGCAGCGATACGCGGTGATGGCAACCTGCCTCCATCTCCACGCCGGTTCCGGCTCAAGACTGTCGCCATTGGCGGGCGCTTCGGCATCCTCATACACCACGGTTTTTGAGGACCGAGAGCGCGCCAGGATGAAAAGAAGGATTGTGTTGTGGCGAGGATGGGCTGCCCTTGATTAATATGGAGTAGGAGATAGGGCGGCTGAATCATTGCTCGCCTCCGTGAGCCAGACCGGACATAGCATGCCTACCATCATTTCGCAGCTACTTACGGCTCCCGATGACATCAGAATATCCCAAAATTCTAAATTTTGGAATGTTATAAACATATAGATAGTTTTGATTGATTGTTTGATTGATTAACTGAAATTGAGTTTCAAAGAATTAAATTCAAAGTTCTTTTGAATTTATTTTCAGTTTGGAGTTATTTGAGTTTTATTCAAATTAGTTTTCTCCAAAAATAAAATATATGGCAAATAGGGTAACATGATTCCCACATCAGAAATTGGAGAGAAATTAATTTGAAGTCATTATCGTATTTTAAAATGATTTTCAAGTGGATTTTATTAGGCAGAAGCACTCTTTTCTTTATTTAAATTTGTGTGAATTTTATTTAATGCTATAGAAATGTCCATGTTGTAGGAAATTTTTCTGAAAATTTTGATATATTATATGCCTAATAAAATTTTTATTTGGTTTTATTATTTTGTTTTGTTGTCCTTGTCTTAAAAAATCGCTGCTCGGGCCGGCCAAGGCCCAAGCCGTCGCCGGGTGCAAGGCCAAGGCATCACATGCACCGGAGCCGCCCCCTTTTCCTTTTCCTAGTAGGACTTTGTCCATCGCTTATTCCGATTTGTTTCTAGATCTTTTCCCTTTGTTTCCTAATCCTAGTCTATTTTTGCCCCTACCCCAAGCAAAACCTCCTCCCACTAAATACCCAAGCACCCCCAACACATCAAACCAACACCTCCTCTCCTCTCCTCTCCTTCAGAGTTGAAGAAGTAAGCCACCGCCGCCAAGTGGCCGCACTGCCTCCTCTCGAGGTTTATATGATCTCTCTCCACCGTCCCTGATCTCCTTTCCTCTAGGATCAACCGCAACATCGGATCCGATTCTTCCCCAACTCCACGACTACTCCGTGAGATCCACGAAATCCGTAATTCATTTTTCAGAAAATAGCATTCTTAGAAAATTCATATCTTTTAGAGTTTTAGTATTTTGAGTGATTCCAATTGCTATGTGTCACAAATTTGCGGAAGTTTCTGTTAGTGTCTCTGGATTTCAAATTTGAGTAGTTTAAATTTGAATTTGATAAATTTTGTTCAGATTAGTATTTTGGCCATAACTTGAGTTTAAAACAGGTTTTTAATTAATTCTTTTTGCTCCGTCACTTATGATATTTTTTAGCTGTAGGATTTAGTTTGGTAATTTTATTTTAAATTAGATTTTTAGTAAAACAGTACTGTTTTGCTTATATAGTTGTTTTAGTTATGTAATTATTGTTTTAATTATTTTTAGTTCAACTTTTGTAGATTTTCACTTGTTGTTATATGTTTATGTTTAGCTACAGTAGATAAATTTTGTAGTTATTTATTAGTGTTTAGCTACTGTTTTTGTAATTGCTTGTTTAGTTCATAGTGATAGTGGATAAAGATAGTTTTATTAGTTTTAAAAGTAATTTTTCCACTTCAAGTTATATTGTTTTTTTCTTATTTGTGAACACATTAGTTGTTATATTTATTTAGTATAGTTTATTAATGTTTTAATAAATGATTTGCTGTTATAGTTGTCTTAGTGTTTTGCTAGTTGTATATTTGTTCTAGTATTCACTAGATGGTTATAGTAGTTTTGTATTAGTTATTTTTGTTAGTTAGTAAATTAGTAATTTATTTTCTGTTATTTTATTAGATTTATATTATCTTTGCTGTAGAAAAAAATATTAGAATAATTTAGTAATGTTATGTTAAGATTTGTGTGAGTTGGTCACCACTAGTTTTTCCTTGAATTTTTCTTTCGTTTTTCCTTTGGTTTTATTTGGTTTTCTTTTGTTGCTTTTATTTTGATTGAGTATTGTTATGATTGATAGAATTGATTGCTAGGATGATTGCTTATATGATTGTTGAATTGCAAAGGAGTGACGAATAGTTCTACCAAGTCTTTATTCGAGAGCGTTATTATCTTCATCAAGTAATACCGTGCAAGTTCACTTTGACCATGTTTTTCATACCTATGTGTTTTATTGCATCTAGTGTCATCTTCCAAAAACCCTCCAAAGAGTGATATTGAATTTTGTAG
>JAHIAM010014608.1:0-19731 GCA_021605205.1 Aegilops longissima | reverse complement strand
GAAGATGCATTTTGGTCCGAAGCTTGGTTCGAAGCTATCAACCTGAAACTTTTCCACATAAGCGCCGCAGCCCCAAACCTTTAAGAAATGACAG
This sequence comes from Aegilops longissima, assembly GCA_021605205.1. Classification (NCBI taxonomy): domain Eukaryota; kingdom Viridiplantae; phylum Streptophyta; class Magnoliopsida; order Poales; family Poaceae; genus Aegilops; species Aegilops longissima. The sequence continues at coordinate 19,637 of JAHIAM010014608.1, read as the reverse complement.
CTTAGGTTTCTAAACCATAGTTCATACGGTGTCATCTCAACGGAATTACGGTGCCCTATTAAAGTGAATGCGTGTTGTCTCTAATGCCTAACCCATGAACGATAGTGGTAATTCGATACAGAGACATCATGGTACGCATCATATCCAATAGGTTGCAACTATGATGTTCGACACACCATCACACTATGGTGTTCCAGCGTGTATTAATTGTGAAACAATTTGCACAATGTCTTAATTGTGTGCCAAACTCAGAATCAGATACTCTATGTCTATGATCATATCATAGACATTTTATCCTCTTGTCACAATGATCTTAAACTTCACTCTGAAATTACTTGAACCATTCAACAATTCAGACTTGTGTTTCATCAAGTAAATATACTCAACATATACCTAATCATCCGTGAAGTCTAACATAATGATATTCATCAGATGCTCAAAGACTCATTGACTGCACACATCAAAATGTGTTACTTCCAACAAGTAGCTACCTTGTTCCATCTTATCGGAAACCGAGGCTTTTCATCATCTTGCTCATGTGGTATGATTTGCATATCTCAAGTGATTCAAAATCAAGTGAGTCCAAACGATCCATCTGCATGGAGTTTCTTCATGCGTATGTACCAATATGACTTATATGGCAAGTGCCACAAGTAAGTGGTACTATCATTACTATCTTATACTTTTGGCATGAAAATGTGTATCACTACGATCGAGATTCAATAAACCATTCTTTTAGGTGCAAGACCATCGAAGGTATTATTCAAATAGAGTAACCATTATTCTCCATAAATGAATAATCAGACAATGACATAGACATAATCCAATCATGTCTATGCTCAACGCAAACACCAAATGACAATAATTTGGTTTAATACTAATCTTGATGGTAGAAGGAGCGTATGATGTTTTGATCACATCAATTGGAAACACTTCCAACACATATCGTCAGCTTCTCCTTTAGCTAGTCTCCGCTATTCCGTAGCCTTTATTTCGAAAGTTACTAACACTTAGCAACCGAACCGTATTCTAATACCCCGGTGCTACTAGGAGTACTAGTAAAGTACACATTAACATAATGTATATCCAATATACTTCTATCGACCTTGCCAAACCTTCTCATCTACCAAGTATCTAGGTAATTCTGCTCCAGTTGGCTGTTCCCTTATCTCGTAAACACTTAGTCTCGGGTTTGGGTTCAACCTCGGTTTCTTCATAGAGGAGCAAGCAGCTGATTTGCCATTTCGTGAAGTATCCCTTATTGCCCTTGCCCTTCTTGAAACTAGTGGTTTCACCAACCATCAACAATTGATGCTCCTTCTTGATTTCTACTGCTGATGTCAAACAACGCCAATACCTCAAGGATCATCATATTCTATCCCTGATATGTTATAGTTCATCACGAAGCTCCAGCAGCTTGGCAATGACTTGGAGAAACATCACTATCTCATCCGGAAGATTAACTCCCACTCGATTCAAGTGATTGTTGTACCTGCATAATCTGAGCACAAGCTCAACGATTGAGCTTTTTTCCCTTAGTTTGTAGGTTAAGAAAATCGCCGGAGGTCTCATACCTCTTTGACGGGCACGAGCCCGAAATCCTAATTTCAGCCCTCAAACATCTCATGTTCCGCGACATTTCAAAAACATCTTTCATGCCTCAACTCTAAACCGCTTAACCGAACTATCACGTAGTTATCAAGACGCATGTCCGATGTTCGCAACATCCACAATCGACGCTTGGGGTTTAGCACAATCGAGCGGTGCATCAGGACATAAGCTTTCTACCGTCCGGATAATCGCCACTTTCAACTTTCAACTATATTTTCTAGGAACATATCTAAACAAGGAACTAAAGCGCGAGCTGACATAATTTGCAAAAGGTCTTTGACTATGTTCAGGATAATTAAGTTCATCTTATGAACTCCCACTCAGATAGACATCCTCTGGTCATCTAAGTGATTACATGATCCGAATCAATTAGGCCGGTCCGATCAACACGTGAGACGGACTAGTCATCATCGGTGAACATCTTCATGTTGATCGATCTACCATACGACTCATGCTCGATTTTCGGTCTCCGTGTTCCGAGGCCATGTCTCGACATGCTAGGCTCGCAAGTTAACCCTAAGTGTATTATGCGTGTAAATCTGTCTTACAACCCGCTAGTATGTGAACGTAAGAATCCATCACACCCGATCAACACGCAGGTGCTTAGAAGCTTACGAACTGTAGCAACGGTACATGCTTAGGGAGAACACTTCTTGAAATTTTAATGAGGATCATCTTATTTACTACCGTCGTTCTAAGTAAACAAGATGCATAAACATGATAAACATCACATGCAATCAAATAGTGACATGATATGGCCAATATCATTTTGCTCCTTTTGATCTCCATCTTCGGGCTCCATGATCATCATCCATCGCATGACACCATGATCTCCATCATCATGATCTCCATCATCGTGTCTTCATGAAGTTGTCTCGCCAACTATTACTTCTACTACTATGGCTACCGTTAGCAATAAAGTAAAGTGATTACATGGCGCTGTTTAATGACACGCAGGTCATACAATAAATAAAGACAACTCCTATGGTTCTGCCGTTGTCATACTCATCGACATGCAAGTCGTGAATCCTATTACAAGAACATGATCAATCTCATACATCACATATATTCATCACATTCTTTGGCCATATCACATCACATAGCATACCCTGCAAAAACAAGTTACGCCATCTAATTGTTGTTTGCATGTTTTACGTGGCTGCTATGGGTTTCTAGCAAGAACGCTTACCACGCAAAACCACAACGTGATATGCCAATTGCTATTTACCCTTCATAAGGACCTTTTCATCGAATCCGTTCGACTAAAGTGGAGAGATCGGCACCGCTAGCCACCTTATGCACCAAGTGCATGTCACCGGTGGAACCTGTCTCACGAATAGTACGTAAGGTCGGTCCGGGCCGCTTCATCCCACAATACCGCCTAAACAAGATTGGACTAGTAACGGTAAGCATATTGAACATCATCAACGCCCACAACTACTTTGTGTTCTACTCGTGCAAAGAATCTACGCAATAGACCTAGCTCATGATGCCACTGCTGGGGAACGAGAGAAATTCAAAATTTTCCCACGGGTCACCAAGATCTATCTATGGAGAAACTAGCAACGAGGGAAGGAGAGTGCATCTACATACCCTTGTAGATCGCTAAGCGGAAGCGCTCATGAGAACGGGTTGAAGGAGTCGTGATTGCCGTGATTCAAATCACCGGAGATCCTAGTGTCGAACGGACGGCACCTCCTCCGCTCAACACACGCAGACAGCCCGGTGACGCCTCCCATGCCTTGATCCAGCAAGGAGAGAGGGAGAGGTTGAGGAAGACTCCATCCAACAGCAGCACAACGGCGTGGTGGTGGTGGAGGAGCGTGGCATCCTGCAGGCTTCGCCAAGCATCACAAGATATGAGGAGGAGGAAGAGAGACGCAGGCTGCACCCACGAGATAGAATTGCGTGTCTTGGGCAGCCCTTGGCCTCATATATATAGGGAAGGAGGCTGCGCCTCTAGGGTTTCCACCCCTAGGGGTGGCGGCCAGCCCCAGATGGGATCAAGGAGGCGGCCAAGAGGGAGGGAGAGGAGGCGCCACTAGATGGGCCTTAGGCCCATCCGACTAGGGTTTGCCCTCCCACCCATCTTGGGCGCTTGGGCCCCTTTGTGAAGCACCAGCCCTCCTAGGGGCTGGTCCTCCCACACTTGGCCCACACAGCCTTCTCGGGCAGGTGGCCCCACTTGAGGACCTCCCGACCCTCCCGGTGTCCCAGACATTACCGAAATCGCCTCAAACTTTTCCTCCTGACCAAAACAGACTTCTCCATATATAAATCTTTACCTCGGACCATTCCGAACTCCTCGTGACGTCCGGGATCTCATCCGGGACTCAACAACATTCGCAACCACATACAAACTTCCTTTATAACCCTAGCGCCACCGAACTTATGTGTGTAGACCCACGGTTCGGAGACATGCATATGACCGAGACGTTCCCGTCAATAACCAACAGCGGATCTGGATACCCATGTTGGCTCCTACATGTTCCACGATGATCTCATTGGATGAACCACGATGTCAAGGACTCAATCGATCTCAGATACAATTCCCTTTGTCTAGCGGTATTACACTTGCCCGAGATTCGATCGTCGCAGATACCGATACCTTGTTCAATCTCGCTATCGCAAGTCTCTTTACTCGCTCCAGAACACATCATCCCGTGATCAACCCCTTGGTCACATTGTGCACATTATGATGATGTCCTACCGAGTGGGCCCAGAGATACCTCTCCGCTTAACGGAGGACAAATCCCGTCTTTGATTCGTACAACCCAATGTACACTTTCGGAGATACCTGTAATGCACCTTTATAGCCACCCGCCACGCCAGGACGCTTGGTACACCCAAAGCATTCCTACGGTATCCGGAGTTGCACAATCTCATGGTCTAAGGAAAAGATACTTGACATTAGAAAAGCTTTAGCATACGAACTACACGATCTTTGTGCTAGGCTTAGGATTGTCTTGTCCATCACATCATTCTCCTAATGATGTGATCCCGCTATCAATGACATCCAATGTCCATGGTCAGAAACCGTAACCATCTATTGATCAACGAGCTAGTCAACTAGAGGCTTACTAGGACATGGTGTTGTCTATGTATCCACACATGTATTGCTGTTTCCGTCAATACAATTATAGCATGAATAATAAACGCATTATCATGAACAAGGAAATATAATAATAACTAATTTATTATTGCCTCTAGGGCATATTTCCAACAGAGACATCCCTGTTCAATTTCCGAGGAAGATAACCTAAATTCTACCTTGTAGTTCGATCTCACTCTTCTCGCAGAGCTCATCTTCAGGGGTCTTCGCCCCGAGATGATGGTGAGCTGAACGCCTCGCTGCATCAGCTTGCGGTAGGCGGGAGTCCGAGGTGTCGCTACGGAGGGTTTTTCAACTGCAGGGCCGGAAGGCAGTCAGATGGCCCCCCCAAAGCTCTTCCGTGCCCGCCTTCAAAAGGCCATCGGACGAGTCCGTGCACCGGGGCCCCGTGCACGGCCTGAGGAGCTGAAGGATCTGCCTTCATGCGAGGCCTATCTCAAAAGAACACCGCAAGCGTTGATGGGTATGGTGATTGAAAGGATTTCATCCGTGGAGAGCGGGTTGTACGAGGCCGTCAGAGTTTATCGACAGGTTTTGAGGTGCGCCGTAAATGATGTACCTTTTGACAGTTCCGCGATATATAAGATGTGCCTTGTGTAGATAGTAGCCCTTTGAGACTCATGGCGTTGTCAAAATGACGGTGCGCCGAGGATCATAATCCGTATAATATGTCGCCTTCGATGTAGGTGGCGGAGTGTCCGCGTGGCTAGCGGATCGATGGATTTGCCGAGCTAAAGCGGCAACTTGACGCAAGGCAGTCGTTACATCGCGCTTGTCAACAAGCGGTTGACGAGGCACAAGGTATGTAATTTCTCCAAGACACCGGTAAGAGGAGCTTGATGCCCGTCTTCTACAACATGTGTGCTTGATGCAGATGGTGCCACTGCTATGGAGAACCTTCTACGGAACTTGCCCGAGCCAAGGAGCAGGCCAGGAAAGTGATGCGGTTGCGTTTTAAAGGCACCAAGAGCTGAACCTGAACAGGGCTGCTCACCGCCGAAAGCAAGAAGGAAATGGCCGAGATGGCTGTGAAGTTGAAGAATGCTACCGACCGCTGTAAAGCTTCTTGAAAAAGAAGATCGGGCGAAATGTATGGACCTGGAGAAGGCTACTACCGAGGTTAAGGATATTCGCTCGCGATGAGAGCTATGAAGGAGGAGCTACGCCAGCGGAGATATCGCGGCCGAAAGCCTTTATGCTGCGGATGAAGTTCGGGATCCTAAATATGTCCGCTGGACCGCTATGGAGTGCGCGACACTTATCTGGACTTGGCGGCGAAGTGGCACGACGCGTCAACACTTCCGAGATCAAAAGGATCACGGCGGAAAAGCTTTTTGCTTGCAGCTCCACAATCCAGAGCGCCCACTTCCATTAACCGAACGCTTACGCATGGGCGGAGCTGAATAAGTTATCCGGACTCGCCATGAAGTATGTCGAGTCATCTGTGGCCGGAAAGGCCCGAGCCAAGAGTTATTTTAGCTTCGCAGCAGTTCCTTGGTGCGGTGCCTCATATCAACGCAATGAAGAGGTCAGCGCTATAGAGGGTGCGGATGGCTCTTGCCCGTGTCAAGACATACCGGGTGGAGATGAAGGCCATCGCTGTTGCATCCCAAGATTCGGACGGGAGCCAGTACCGCCGAGCACTATTTTCGTGAAGTTCTCGCAGGGCGCTGTTAATAGAGACGCAGGTGCTCAAGGATATTATGTTCAATAACATGTATTATTGTAAAACAATGTTTTGAGGGAATATAAAAGCTTTTATACTTGTGCCTTCAAGAATTAAAATACCTCATGTGCGTCCGTAATGTATATGTGTATATAACCCGAAGATGGCAATCTTTCGCTTCACCCCACGCATATAATGCGGGGTGTTCAAGTAGTCGATTTTCACACTTGATCCAACGCCTTGGTCCAATTAAGGAGGTGATAGCGAGCTTAACTAGGCAACCGGACTATAATGCTTTATCACTTCACTTAGCCATATGAGTTTTACAAGGGGCTACTATATAGCCCTAGGGGCACCAAGCGCCACCCAATTCGGGCGCTGTGTGCCTGGCCGAAACGGCCTTTGTTAATGCGGAGGAATCCTAAAGATTCCGGCGGTCATCGAGTGGGTTGACCAGTCTCACGCTATATCATGACATACCAGTTTTCGCTTTCATCGAGGTGCTCGCCGGCCGAACCGGGCACAATCGCAGAAGTTCTCCGGTGCCGCTTAGCCGATAGAGCGGAACGTAAGGCAGCAAACACAGGAGCGGGCAAACCTAACATTTGACCAAAGACATGATTCGAGCTGATGCATATAAGGCCAACCGCGATGCCGTCAACACTCCCTAAGGTATTCGGTCTTATGAAAACGGGCTGAACAACGCCTTGGTAATAAGCCCCCAGTGTCCGTGTACGCCGCGAAAAATTCTGACGTACACATGCCAAGACGCCAGCCTCCTCCTCGGTTATACCAAGAAACCGGGGATGTATCAACAAGAGATAGTGAAAAGGTTTACGAGGGTCTTGATCTAAAAGAACTTGAACGGGTCCTTACCGCACGCCTCAAGCTTCGTGTCTCCGCGCAGCCGTATCCTGGACGGGTGTAGCACGGTGTTCATCTGTAAAAGAGAGGAACTTAGTTGAAAAAGATCATGTAAATGTATGTTATATTAAATAAACAAAGTATAATTCCAAAAATGGGTAAAATTGAGCTTTATTGTCTCTTGTTGTACATGCGGAGCCCTTGTACGGGGTATGCGGCTAGTAAGCCCTTAGTATGTTTACACCGACCTGCCTAGCCATGTCCGGCCTGAACGACCTGTTTATGTGCTTTGATTAGTGAAGCCGTTTAGTGTGTGGCTGTCAAGGCAGCCGCACAGTCTTCCGCGCCAGCCGAGGAACACTCGATATTTCCATTTAATGAGATGATGCTCATGACCGGCATTTTAAGCGTAAGAGATGCGAATGCGGTATTACTAAGCGGGCGAAGCTTCATTCCCAGAGTGCATGATAGCTACTTGTAAATGGGGCGATGTGGAAGGTTAGTTTGCAAGGCGGAAGTTGTCGGAGCCAACATAACTTCAAGCAGGAGAGAACCCGCATAATGGGCATCCGGGCTCATGCTACTCCCTTGAAAGGAAGTGTTGCATGCATAATTTTTTTGTTGGGTTTATCCCCATTTTGCGGATTGTGTCCTGATATAAGGTTTAGATCACTGCCATTCCATTAGGGCTTGTGTAAAGTGTAGTCCGTCAATTATCGGATCTAATATCAAGGCAGTCCAGCTCATGCTTCGGATACTTCTAGAGTAATCTCGATGGTCGAAAGTGATTGGTTTTAACAACCAGGGCGGACTCCTCCGGGATAGGCCGATGGCGCAGATCTCTATAGGCGCCTACTGTTTTTTCCTTTTTGTCACGTGAAGTGAGTTTACTGTTTTGACTTCTTGTGGAAATTCTTTTGTTTTCTCGTGCTCGCTTGGGGTTCGCTATCGCCCTTGCTTGGTGCGCGTCGAGCCCCTTGTGTTCGCGTTGAGTTTGCCGGATTGCTTGAAGACCCAACAATCTCTGGGTATGGTTTGCAGGCTTCCCGAGTACTGTGGATTTGGCATATCTTGTCCAAGATTTTGTTTAGGTTAGATATCTGCCCCTATTATCCTTGAGGGGCAGGCTTGATTCTGCCGAGCTTTTGAACCGCATTGACTGTCATGCTCTTCGGCTGTTTCCTTGGTCCGCGCTGGTCCTTGCTGCGTCATGTTTCCGCTTACATCCCTAACTTCGATGTACTTTGGTCGCCGGTACTGCATCTTGCCAACCAGCTATCCTCTCATGCGCAAAAGCGGTCATGAGGCTTGTTAATGCAGCCATTGTTCTTGGCTTTTCTTGGCCGAGGTGTCCGCGAGCTATTCGCTCTTTACTGTGTTTGAAAGCTGTTAAGGCTTCGCGCCGTCGACAGACGACTATCTGGTTCTTTTTAGTAAGAAATTTGTTCCAGAGTTTCCGGCTGACTCTCCGGTTGTTGAGTTATATGACTTAAATCGCTCAGATCCGGAGGTCGGACATAGGTCCTTTGAAAATTTGCCCAAAAGCATGCTCGAGCTCTTCCTAACTTCCAATGGTGTTTTCGGAAGGCTTTTAAGCCAATGTCGGCTGACCCTTTGAGCTTGAGGGTAAGTATTTTATGGCGGAGGTATCTCCTCTAGCCATGTGTATGTGGAGGATATAATCCTCAATCCGCACTCCAGGTCTGTTGTTCTCGTCGCATGCCTCTATGTTTACGGGCTTGAATCCCGCTGGAAATTCATGGTCCAGCACTCATCGGTGAAACATAGTGTGCACCCCTATATTTGGTGTGCCGTGATGTTCGGATACTTGTTATGCTACATTGCTTACTAGAGCTTGCTTTCTTGGCCTGTAGATAGATCTGGCTGGGCCATCTTTTTGATGCGTATTCTTGTACGGATCGCAGGTCGCTTGTGTGCGGCGCTTTTGCCGCCTATGTTGGCCATGGGGTTGTTTATCCACCAGGTGGCTTCCTTATTTTTTGATCAAGGCTCTAAGGCCTCTCATCAAATACCGCCAGTAATTTTCGCCCGATAGCTTCTGTATGGCGATCGTCGCCAGATTTGTTCGCGTGTGTTGAGTACTTTGCTCCATCTAATTCTGAGTGCATCTTCCGCTGTTTTGAGCTTCGCTTTTCAGGCTACGCCAAAGGGCGACTTGAGCCTTTTGTGGAGGTTCTTCTCGCCCAGCAACTTGTCCGCTTTGAGGTCGCCCAGACTGTTATCTTCGCCGAGGACGGTTGTTCGGGTTTGTTTATCCAAGTTGCACTGTTCGGACGGTTGCTCGATGGCATGTTCGTCGTCCACGGGTTCGCCTCTGCTCTGTGGCTGGGTCTGTATGGCTGCTGTCTCTCGCCGAGGTGGGGGTTTGAGCGGCGCCACGCCGCCGCTTGACTGCTTTTCGAGGAACGATCCCTCGCTATGCGCCCATTTGTTCCTCGTCGCCGCTTTCGTGCTTAGGTGTGTCCACCATGTATACATCGTGAGATAAGGTGGTTGTCCAGTGCCCTATAGGCGCTGGTTCCTGTTCGCCTCCTACATCGCCGTCCATATCGTCGATGTCCCCGACGCCCACGACCTCGGCGATGACATGGCAGGCGAGGACACCAACCCCAAGTCCAACGCTTGCTGCTGCTGTGCCAGACGTGTTTTCTCCTTTCTGCTAGAAGTCCTCCTACAGTTCTTGGCTCTAGTTTCTGCCCTCACGATGTTAGGTTCTGCTTTTTATAAGCAACTTATCTAGTGTCTGTTCTAAATGTGTTTACCTCAAGTTCATATATGCGCATTTATGTTTATTTTCTTCTGTCAGATTGCATGACTTGCATTATATTTGATATTTTAGTCATGCTTTATCTAGTATTTTTGCTAATAAAATCATTCGTAAATTGTTCATATTTCCAATACAGACTGGCACCAAACTCCACAATGCTGTTGCTACAGTTTTTCCTAGTAGTGAGGATACAAAAATTATAAATTTATACATGAAAACCCTACTCATGTGTACACAGAAATTTAGGATGGATGAATACATGGTTGTAAAAGATTGAATTAGAAATTTATACATCGACAATTTGGAACTTCGTGTACACCGAAATTGAGGGTTGGTTCATGGATTAATACATACTTATGATTTTAGAAAGAGTGGACAGTTACTCGCTGAGTCACTGTCGCCACGCAGGATAGTAGGATGCCGCCGGATGCAGGATGCCGGCACCGCCGCACTGCGCAACAGCAGGCCGCCGGCCTGCCGCGCAGAACGGCGACAACGAGCGGCCTGGCGCAGGCAAAGCGGCAGAGCCGCGGTCGACGAAGAGTCGAAGACGAAGATGAAGAGGAACGAAGCGAACGATGAGATTTTTTTTTAAGCGAAACGATGACATCTTCATATTGATTTCTGCATTGAACCGATCCCTAAACCTAATCTTCAGATTGATTCACACGCGTACGCGGGCATGCATGGCGTTTCGCGACGCTTCGCTCCTTTTGCTGCTATTTGCCAACACAATTAGGCCTAGCCCATCTAGTTTCTCTCTTCTCTCTTTTTTTCCTACCTAATTTTTTGCTGGGCTATACTGAACATGAATACCAGATCATGCGCCCCTCCCGGTTTGGCCCTGGGCCGTCGCCCTCTGGCCATACGCCAGGCTGGCCCTGAGTCTCTCCAGCCCCAGTTGAGGGAAGTGGCGTTCGAGAAGCGGTAATCTGCTTTGGTTGGTTTGTGCGATGGCTTGAGGCGTGGTCGAGTATGCTCTCAGCTCCACCTTTGCCGTGGTATATATGCCCGGTCTTTGCGTGGCTGGTATGCTCCAGGAAGGAGAGGGAGTTCTGTGCTGCTCGAAGCAGCCGTTTGACGCCACTGGCGACAGTCGTGGCTGCCGACGCTGAACGTGTCTGACTCGTCGCCTGCCCGGTGGGCATCTTGCTGATTCGCGAGTACCCGTCGAGCCGGAGCACGTGGGAGGTGGACACCCGCCTCGCAGCGACGATTGAAGAGGAGAGCTGCTGCTCGCCGGCGCTGCGCACGACGGACAGGACAGCGGACATCGACATGATGAGATCGGATCGATGGCTGTCCAAGGAGACGACGAACTTAAACTAGGGTTGCGCCTTGCAGACGCAGGTGTATTTACGTGCGGCAATCAGGAGGCGCATGCATGCATGCGTGTATGTTTTACATGTGCCTATTTCAACGGCTTACGCTGGTATGTGCAGAGATAGAGATTTTGTGAATATAAATGGGAACCGGTCGACATGAAAAACAGATCTCACAGCATCTCTGTAACCGATTCCTTAGCGGAACTCCAACAGCCCTGTATCTCCACAAAAACGGAACGACTAAAACTCAGTCGACTGATTTCTTACGAAGTCTCGGTCGATCCTCAATTGATTTTTTATATGCTACTAGTTGCTTGTCACGTTTAATCGGCCTGTTAGGATGACGCGGCCGGCCGGCCTGTTTTTTTTTTTGTCTGTTGGGTTGTGGATGGAAATAGACCATGCAAAGTGCAAGTGTGTTGTCTTGTTTTTTAGTAGATCAACGTGTCTGTCCTATCTTTCCCTATATCTTTTAGCATGTCTTATAACCAATAAACATTTTCATTTTCCTCCACGATGTGGGTCAAGGTTTGCTCATATAATATTTGGTAATGCGATAAACCATTTAATCTATGTGCCAAGATTCATGCAAATTTGTATTGCATTTTTTTTCCGTCACAACATTGTGTAATTATTTTTTCAAAATGGATTGAGCTAATTCATTTTGGATTTGCAGGTTAGTTTTCCTTTTGATTTTGTTTGTTTTTTTTAATTATTAGCTATTTTCATTCTTCTCATTCTTTTCTTGTTCTCTTTTCTCTCATGATTCCTTCTTTGAAATATGTTCGTGTGCTTTTTCATTTTTTTCTTTTGGCTTTTATTAATTCTTAATTGTTCACATTTATTGTCGTCAATTTTGTAACCATACTATCAGCTACATGTACATCTATCCACATGCTACTGCACACATCATATCCGCATGTAACTATGTTTTTTATTAATTCGTTATTCTTTAGCCTCGAAGGAAATCTTACAGTATGCATGTCCGTTAATCCATGCACAACTAAACACGTCTTACTACACATGCAATTGGTGAAGGAGTGGCCTTTATGATATTTCTTCTTTTTCTTTTCGCGTCTAGAGACGGGGTAGTTGCATGTTTGTCAATAGAAACGCAACTGCAAGGGTCGTTGTCGGTGTCAAAACCGCGGATCTCAGGTAGTGAGTCCCTAACTGTGCGCCTAGGCGGATGGTAACAAAGAGAAGGGACACGATGTTTTTATCCAGGTTTGGGCCCTCTCGATGGAGGTAAAATATACTCCTGCTTGATTAATATTGATAATATGGGTATTACAAGAGTAGATCTACCACGAGATCAGAGAGGCTAAACCCTAGAAGCTAGCCTATGGTATGATTGTTGTTCGGCCCCACGGACTAAAACCCTCCCGGCTTATATGAGACATCGGAGAGGGCTAGGGTTACACAGAGTTGGTTACAATGGGAGGAGATCTACATATCCGTGACGCTAAGCTTGCCTTCCACGCCAAGGAAAGTCCCATCCGGACACGGGACTAAGTTTTCAATCTTGTATCTTCATAGTCCAGAGTCCGCCAGGTTATAGTCCGCTATCCGGACACCCCCCAATCCAGTGACTCCTCAAGAGCTCCCTCGAACCAGGCTTCAATGACGACGAAGTCCGCGCAAGTAGCATTGTCTTCGCATTGCAAGGCGGGTTCCTCCCTAATACTTCATAGAAGATTTTGAACACAAGGATAGTGTCCGCTCTGCAAAATAAGTTCCACATAACACCGTGAGAGAGAATAATATTTACATTAAGTCCAATCTGCCGACGATTCCGAAAGCGTGACACCACCACAGCCAAGCCTTTATTCAATCGCTTTATCATTCCCACCTCAGCGCACTTAGCGAGAGGCGGTTTCTTGGCACGCCTTGTCGAGCATAGATCGTGGTCCCCTTATTCCGGGATTCTCATCAATACGGGCGGTAACCCAAACCGCGCTATTAATTTACGCGGGCTTGATAAGCGACTTTTACCAAAGCTGGTGGGGCACATAGTTTCGTTCGCCCATATAAGGGATAAGGATCTACCTTTTTCATCTACGCCTTCTTCCTCCTTTGTTATCCATTTTCACAAGACTCGAGCCCACGCCTCAAGTCCGCACATCCCACCTCAACCTTCTCCAGCCATGTCTGAGCGGGAGGCAAGTGGATGGTCTCCTCCGCCACGGAGGGACACATCAAAGCTCGAGGAGGCCGGATACTTGTCTAACGCATTGCGCACTGCCCTGCACAAGGGGCAGCTCATCCCCACTCCCAGTGCCCCATGAGAGGGTGGTGTTCTCACCCATTTCCTCCGTGGACTAGGTTTCCACTTCACCCATTTGACTGGGGGCTCATGTTCTACTACGGCCTCGGATTTCCACGATCCGCCCTCAACTTCATCCTCAACATCTCGTGCGGTCATCGCCGTGTGTGAGTCCTTCTGCGATCCAGCCCCACTTCGCTTATGGGTGAAGACCTTCAATGTCAAGCCAAAGGTAGTGGGCGGCCGCCAAGCGGAGTGCGAGGTGCCATGGTGGGCAAGATGCCCAACGCCCCATGGCTCGAGGACTCTTCGAGAGACCATAAAGGGGTGGCAATCGGGTGGTTCTACATCACCGAGCTGTGACCCTGAATGGGCAGCGCCCCTCAATTCGATTCCGGCATTCCCACGCCGCTCACCTCCGGAAAGAGAAGGGCCTATCGGGAGTAATTCAAAGAGCTGACCGATTCCAAACATGCATCCAAACCTGGTGAGCAGGAAGCTCAAACTCGCCAACGAGTCCAGTGTCATGCTCTTCCGCCGGATCCTCCCATGCCAACAACGGGCTTTCAGCCTGTGGGAGTTTGATCCCGGCACATCGGATCTGAGCGAGTGCTCTTCGACACTACGCACGTAAGACGCCTAGAAGGTGATGTTCATGGCGCTGAGGTCCCGTGATCCGCTAACAGAGATCGCTGGATTCAGCGCAGCATCGCAGCCATGCGGTAAGCTGTTTTACCTTTACGGATACTTGTTTTTCATAGTTTGACTCTATGCGGATCTAAACTCCCTTACCTTTGATAAAGCTTAAGGTGAGACGCCCCGGCAGATCAACTGCCGGGCTCCTCGTTCAAGACTCCAGCGGATGCCCGCTGATCGGGTTATGGGCTCCGCAGACTTACGCGGAGCCGAGAAGAAGGCCAAGAAAGGCCACGGAACTCGAAGAGTTCCCGGGCGCCAAGGTGTCTGATTCATCGTCCGATGACTCCGAGGCACACTCCTCCCACGAGGACAAGGAGGAGGAAGAAGAGGCCTCTCCAGCCGGGGCCGGGAGGAGAAGGAAGGTCGCCTCAATCGGGCGGCGAGGTCCAAGAAGGAAGGACCTTCCTCCGGACTACTTCCACCAACGCCGACGACGGCTAAGAGGAGGGCTATCCACGCCAAGCCCTCGCAAAATCGTAAGTATCCGGATACCGAATAACTAATGGCGCCCTTTATTGCACAAGATCTTCCGACGCCAATATAATCATGCAGTCCGCCTCATGCAAGCTCGACGCTTCATCGAAGCGGATCTCGGATTCGCTTGGATGTGAATAGTCTTCACTTCCGACTGCTACTCCCCTCGCCCCACGGACAATGCCGAGGTGGTGTCCCAAAGAGTCCAAGCCAGAGGAGGTGGTCTCGAGGCGCCGCAAGGCGACTCCCGACTCCAGCGCGAAGGGATAAAACCCAAAGCTCTAAGTCCGCCCTGGGCCGACACCGCACCGAACCTTCAATGGTTTCGAACCGCAGCGACCCTCTAGTAAGAAGGGCAAGCCATTTACGACGGTGACCTCCGGCCCAACCGGGGCACCTGGAGCAATTTGTCGGAGGTGCTAATGCGTCATTCATCGACGAGGAGCACCGCACTATTATGAGTGTGGTGATCCGTATGTTCAGTCCGCCAAGAGTAGCCGACTGAAGCTCGTGCCAGCCTTCTAACAGCTTTGAGGTATGTATTTAAGATATGTAAAATATTACCGTGATAGACAGTAGCCCTCGATGCTCAGCTTGGTGTTCGGAAAGAAAAGCCGAACCGAGGATCTAAAAAGATAATACGAGAGTCTAACATAAGTATGTCAATATGGGAATGCAAAGGCTGCTTGCACGACATCTGCCGCAGACCGATCATGGAGGTCGATGCATTGAAGCAGAGCCTCGAGCTGTCCGAGAACGAGCTAGGCCTTGCCAAGAAGTAGCTCGAGGACAAGGAAGGTAAGTAACACCTTATTTAAGTATATATAAAAAAGATGTGGTTGCAAAAGATGACAGACTAACGGAGTATTACAGGGCCACAACCGAGGTGGCGACCTCAAGGAAGCCGGCGTCCAAGGTCAAGACAATGCGGCCGTAAGCACTGAAGCGAGAAAAGCAAGAGGCGCTGGTGGCAGAGGTGGCAGCAAGAGCTCCTGCCTCGTGAAGAAACACGAGGAGCTTGACTCAAAGACTCGAGAGTCCGAGCTTGCCTCCGCCCTTTGAGAGAGCCAAATCTGCCAAGGCCGGGCCCAAAAGCCCTCCAGAAATTGAGGCATGAAGAAGATAGCTATGGGTAAGGCATTCTTATGCAAAGCAAGTATGTGAAAGTGAATTACTTGTCACTTACCCGAGTCCGTGAGCCTCCAGAGCATTCGCAGATCTGCACCGCAGGTGTCCGACGCTGCCGCCTACTACCGGGCCGAGGAGGGAGCTCACGAGAAGGTGTTCTGTCTCAAGATGTTGAGGCCGACACCTGGCAGTCTGTGAGCCACCAGCTCAAGCAACCTGGTCGAGCTCCATAAGGGCCGAACAGGCCATGAAGGGTCTCATAGTCCTGCTGTGGCCTGGGAGGCTCTGCCTGGGAGCTACTTGGCTGGGAGGCGGCCGGTGGATGCCTCGCCCATGGCTTGAAGTCACAAGCGCCCAGTGATGCACGGAGGTGCCTATAGGGCCTTGCCCGTGCTAAAGTGCACTGGGCAAGATGGACGCTGAAAAGCTTGTGACGGACGGACCACCGCCGGGCAAGGAGCATCGTAAGCCCGAGATGTATTATGAGGGCGCCCAAGGGTGCCCGCTTTATAGCGGATGAATGCTCCTAAGATGTAATTTTTGAGTAAACTCGTGATTTGTGATCCTCAGATGCTGAAAACTTGTTCATATGCGCCTAGCAACGCTTTTGAATTTAAAATATTACCTTCAGGCGGTCGCTTATTAAATTTGGGAGATGGCGAGTCGTCGCTTCGCCCCCGTGCACGATTTAGTGCTGGGTTGTTCGATAAACTTGAGAGCGCTTTTTCCCAATCTTGGGTCCTTCGAGGAGGCGCCAACACAACGTAACAAGGCAATTGGACTATAATGCTTGAACACTCTCACTTAGCCATAGAATTTATAATTTTAATTTTGCGCTTCTCCCTAGTATTCGGAAGACCGAGTTCGGGCGCTATCCATGCCTAGGCCGACAAAGCCACCTTACTCTAAGCGGCATAAGTCTTTAGGGACTCAAACCTCTCGAACAGCCACCAGCTCGCCTATCATGACGGTCAGTTTTAGCTTTCTCCACCGAGGTCCTTAGCCCATCCCAACCGGGGCACAATCGCAGTGGTTCTCCCAAGCGCTACCTTAGCCAATATAACGGAATGTAAGGTACCAAAACATGGGAGCCGGGCAACCCAACTATTGACCCAAGACATGATTCGAGCCGATGCATATAATGCTATAAGTTCGGGTGCCGACTCGTGAGAGTGTTCGACTTCTCACACCATAGTCCGGGGTATGTAAGCCCTCGTGTATTGGTCATACCAAAGTGTACGGTTGCATAATGTCATAACTGAACATATTTACGTAAAAAAGGAATGCAATAATAGACAAAAGCTATGTATTGCTTATTCAAAAGGCTGCGTAAAAGCGTAACGATATTTAATAGTGCGAAAGCAAGAGATGGGACTATTTGACATGTCCTCTCCAGGCGAAAGCTATGGATGGTATGTAAGACAGTGTATTTAGCTCAAGTATAGAGACCACCTGACATTCTGACGAAGCTTTCGCCTCCTGGCTGTTGCATCGTGTGTTCGGACGACAGAATCACGGACAGGCCTTCCGGAGAGTGGAGTCCTAAAGTAAGAAAAAGAATGACAATAATCGGAGCCCTTAAAGTGTTGAGCCGATTTTGGGCGCATGTCGTGCCCTCCCCTATGCCCATGGTATTTTCAGAGCGAATTATGTACGCCAGTACTGGTTTCGCACTCGCGAGGGTTGGGTTAGCCGACATTGCAATGCTCGGAACGTGCCAGCGGTCTTGTTATAGGTTATCGGTGCGCTTTTGACGGTGTCCCGACGCTTAATAGTCGGATCGAGAATTGCCTTGAGAGGCTACTTTGTACTTCCGCCGCCAGGGCCAGATGCTCCTCTGCTCGAGAGAACGCTCGTGTTTCCATTGACCGTAATGACTCCGAGGGCCTCGCATCTTGAGCTTGAGGTATAAGTAGAGCGGCACCAAGCATTTAACTTTGCAAATGCGTTTCGTCTCGAGCAGTGCGTGATAGCCATCATGAATGGGACTATGTCAAGATTAACTCTCGCTCTGAAATTATCCGGGATCCAGAGACCACCTCAATTGTAACCGAGCCTGATAGTTGGCCTCACACCTGGTATGACACCTTAAAGGTCGCCTTTGTGGGTTTAATCTTGAGGGATCTATGCCCATTTTTCACACTTTATCCTCGATAAAGCAGGTTCAGGTTGCAGCCGCCGCCCATAAGGACTCTAGTGAGGTGAACCGCTTGCTGATTGGGTCTAGAACCACGCGCTAATCCGCCATGGCGGATGCTAGTGGGTGATCCTTTGATCAAAGGTGATCGGGCAAGAGGACCATGGGTTGAACTTTGGGGCGATCGGGCTCCAACGCATATACGCCCCTTGCGTGCACGCTCGCTCCCTTTTTGGGTATGTGGGTTGTGTATATCATGTTCACCGTCCGCACTTGTGGGGGAAGCCCTTCGTCCCTATTGTTCGGCAGCCGGGCTCCTCCTCGCTCATCGCTTATGCAGCCCCTTGTCATTGTTTTTGGCATTTAACTTACATGCTGCTTGAACACCCAACAATCCCTGTTTGTGTTGGCTGGTTTTCGGGGTGCCGTATCCGCACGAAGCGATCGAGTATTCGGTCCAAACCGACGGGCCCGGAGTATTTCTTTTAAATGGCTTTTTCCGCTGACTGGTTTAGAGCTCAACCGCATTAACTGCCGATCTCAGATTATCGCCAAGCACGCGGCGCTTGTGCTTGTTATTACGACGCCGACATATTGTTGTCCTTGGTATCCGAATTACCGTGACTCTTGGTCATGTTATTACTACGAAGCTAGCCAGCTTGTCTTCTCCCGCAAAGCGGGTCATGAGTGGGCGAGGGCTGCCATGGATTTCAGCTTTTCCGCCCTAGGTGCCGGGAAGCCATTCGCCACGGATGTTATGTTTGAAGGCTGCGAGGGCCTCAAGGCCCGACAAATGATTATTTGAGTTTTCTTAGTTAGGAACCGTGTCCGTAATTGTCCGCCGATTCTCCGCTGCTGAATTATGTGGCTTAGGTCATCGGCCTCGTGGTCGCACATAGGTGCCTGGAAATTGTCGAGAATGCGGCTTCCGTGTCCTCCCAACAACCAATTGACTGCTAGCAAGCTGTTAAGCCAATGCCGAGCTGGTCCTTTAAGCTTGAGTGGGAGGTATTTGATGGCGTAGATCATCACCAAGGCCATGTGGATATGAAGGAGATAACCTCGATCCATACCGCAGGATCTATTGTGTCATCTGTGATGATTCGATGTTTACGGGTTTGAAACCCTCGGGGTTTGATGATCCATTACTTCATCTGGGAAGCATAGTGGGTGTGTGGCGCCTCAGATTGGCTATATCACGACATAGCTCAAATGAGCTTTGTTCATCGTGGTTCACTTCCCGCCGGAATTGCCATATCTGCATGACGGTTATCGTCACGCTGTCAGGGGCCCACGCGATCCGTAGATTGATCTTGTTTGCCTTGCCTTGTCCTCCAATATATCTCGCAGGTCCGCGATTTCCTGCCTTGGTATTTTTGGAGCGACGCCTGCGGCTTGAGGGAGGGCCGAGAGGCTCTCTGTCACAGGCCACGAGGTGGTCACGGTCGGGCCGCAAGCTGGGCGCTGGTGATGTAGGTTTAGGTGCTTCCTCCTCTAATCGGGGTAGCAGCCTCGCATGGGTAGCTCTTGAGGGGCGCTCGAGTTCAGATTTTCGCCGCAAGGACTT